>JBCEWC010005694.1:0-24432 GCA_038996855.1 Solanum aculeatissimum
ATTATCTCTTGATTTCATAAACTGGACAAGTATTGTTGGACATCCTAAAATAGTATAGGGGTCAAGTAAAGTTGGACAGAGGGAGTAATTTGATTTGATAATTTAATTTTTGATATTTTATGTTCAACCCTAACTTTACAAAATCGAATTCTGATAAGTAGAACGCTCGAAAACGAGCAAAAACAAGTTAGGATATAACAAGGAAAAAGCTCGGTTATATAAAGTTTTCAGGGCTTAATTTGAGGTATGTGATGGTTTATATGTTTTCAATTTATATATATGTATGTATATTTATTGCTTTGTAGTATTACTCTTGCAATGCATGTGAAGGAAACTAAAAAAGACTAAGTTTAAATTTTATCTTGTGGATAATTTCATGCAATGAATGTGTTTATTTTACTTGTGACTTCAAGTGTTATTGTTCATTATGATTGTGATTGTACATGATTGATTGTAATTGTTGGTTGGCTCGGGTATCATGCTGGTACACTAATAATTTTCTATGCGAAGGCGTGATATAATAGAAGATCAATAAGTAAGAAGACATCAAAAAAGAAAATTGACATAACTAAAAGACATATATATTTGAATTATTTATGTTTAGTCTTTAAATTTCTCTTTGAACTTGTGCTAATGAGTAATGGACATGTTGACATATGACCTTTATTCAGTAAATAATTCAACATTCATGAAATATTGAATGGTACTAATATCTCTTACCAGTCCCAAATCCAAACAACGCAATTCTAAAATTTTACTCCTGAATACCATATCAAATATCGAATACCAAATTACTAAAAATATTAGTTCGATTTGATAATTTAATTTTTAATATTTTACGTCCAACCCTAAGTTTACAAAATCAGATTCTGATAAGTAGAACTCTTGAAAATGACTTTGACATAAAATGGTTGATTTGGAATGTGTGGGGAAGAAGGTATGTTGGAAATGGACACTTTGGGAGATTTACGAAGTCTCTGATCCTAGCAAGCCATTATAGAGGCTAGCACGCCATTAATAGGCGATTGTCATTGATTATTTTATTTATTATTTATTTTAGAGCAAGAACAAGTCAGGATATAACAAGGAAAAAATTCGGTTATATAAAGTTTCAAGGCTTAATTTGAGGTATGTGGTGATTTATATGTTTTTAATTTATATATATGTATGTATATTTATTACTTTGTAGTATTACTCTTGTAATGCATGTGAAGGAAACTAAAAAGACTAAGTTTAAATTTTATCTTGTGGATAATTTCATGCAATTAATGTGTTTACTTTACTTGTGACTTCAAGTGTTATTGTACATTATGATTGTGATTGTACAGGATTGATTGTAATTGTTGGTTGGCTCAGGTATCATGCTGGTACACTAATAATGTTGACTTGAGTACCACGCCGATACATTAACAATTTAAGTGTGAGTTCTATGAGAGGACCGGTATGTGCAAATTGTGATCATGTGGGATATGTTTTATGCATTGTTGACTTGGGATATTGAGGTTGAAAATCTATATTATGTTGTGGTTGTTTGATATATGTGTTGACCTATTACTATATTGTGGTCGCTTGTTTTATTCATGATTAGGACTAGCCACGTGACCCTATCATTATACTGTGGTTGGGTACTGTTATTGCACTTGCTTTTTCTTTATTTAGTACAGGGCATATTTTGACAGATGTTGAGAGACCTCAGTTGAGAAATATTTGATCGATTTGAATTCAAGGGTGAGCTATCTCGTTCATGTTGTTGTGGATTTTTCTTAGTTCTTGTCCATCTCTTCAAACACAGATATTTTAGACTCTAGATTTAGGTGTATGATTTCAGAGTTGCATCCTCATATTCTAGACTTTTTTTGTTAGAATTCTGGTATTATGACTTTTAAATTCTAATGGATATTTTCTGCGGTTATTTTATTTCCAACTATTGATTGAATTTATAAAAATTCAGTACTTTCATTTGTTTAGAACCGTTTCAATTCTTATCGTGCTTGCTTTTATCTTGAAATTGTTATCGTTGGGTTGAGTTATAGTTACAAGTTAATTCTTCCACCAAAAGATTAATATGAATATCACTCACAGTAGTTCGAATCCTCAATAAAAAGAATATGAAAAATCAACATGAAATTTAGCAAAATCCTTAGAAATAATACCAATATTAAAGAGAATTCATCTTATTTTTCCTCCTCCTTTTAAAAGAAAAAGAAATTGAGTAGATAGAGTGTTGAAACTTTCAAAAGCTCAATATGGTATCTTTTCCTTGTTTGGCCTTTGGCAAAAAAAGTTCATTTCAGCCTCTTCCAAGTGGTAAATACTCACTCACATCAAGAGTGCTTAAATCAATTCAATAATTATATAACTTTTCCACCTTCATTAAGACTAATGCCATCGTAATAAATTGATATAAACACTCGATACAAATAACTTTTTACCTATCCTCAAATATGTGAAAAAACAATAATTTTACCATAGACAAAACTTTACAAATCTCAATTCCAATACCACAATTGAGGAAAAGAGGAAAAGAAAAAGTTAGATAAAGTAGAGTAGGTGGAGGGTTGCTTTCATAAAGCTATTATTATTGTCAAAGCTTTGGGCAATAGCTTTTTTTTATTTTGCTTTGTACAGATATCTGGACCCTACTGCCACTCATATTATTTATTTATTTAATAATAATAATAATATAAAATAATAATTATTACTATTTTATGATAAAGAAAGTGACCCCACAAGTTCCTCATCTCATCTAATTTTGGTTCTCTGAGTTTTTCTAACTGTTACTGGACCCCAGACTACTTTATTTTAAGCTTATTTTAATGCAAATAAAATATGATTAAAAAATAAAATTATTTATTTATTAATAGGGATATACACAACACACAATGGATTGCCAAAAGTCCCCACCACAATCATTGTGTAGATATGTTAAAATAATTTTTTTTAGATATAGTATTTTATTTTACCTTTCAAAAACTTAGTTTAATTAATTTTTTAAATTAAATTAATTTAATTTTTAATTACATGAAGAACTATACAATGGTAACATAAATTAGAATTACTTAAAATTTATATTATTTGATCCTCAAAAAAAAAATTATGAAAAATATTCTGAAACAAAAATAGTATTTAAAGATGATGAATTACTTTAATAATATAATCGATATAAAATATACACAGATTTTACATTGCGAAGGAAGTGATATTATTTCGAATACACCCTCTAAACAATAAAATATTTCAATGAATATTTAAAAATAAAATAAAATAATATAATGAAGAAGTGAACAACTACAATATTAAAATAATATGATAATTAAAAAAGAGAGAATAATAGATAATAATAACACATATATTTTACTAATAAATTATTATGTGATCAAATATGACAAACAGATTAGGTTTTTGCCAGCGTGGGTTTAATCAGGTATAAAGACTTCTGGTTGTCAGAAATTAAGAATTAAATATTTTAATTAATTAACTTTATATGCTAATCTGGAAAGAGAAAAATATATATATGGTCAGTGCCTCCAAGCTGGGATCAATAATAACAAAAAAAATCTTTCCTAATGATTTCATTAATTAAAAACATAATCTATCATTTTATAATTTGAAATTCTTTCGATGGGCCTATATATATATATATATTTTATTTTTTTTAAATGCAATTGAAGTAATTAGTGTTTTACAATAAAGTCTTGGTTAGTGAATTTTTTATTTCGATATTTATTGAAGTGGTTCAACTGAATTCTTATATTCTTATTTATTATATTACTATATGTATATATAAATTTCTGTGTACGTCATTATTTTTTTTAATAAAAATTAGGCTTATGTTGAAAATTATAAGAGAGGTAAATTAGTTTTATACTCCATAATTAGTTTTAATACATAATGCAGATTTTTAATCAAAATATAAGTGTAATATATTTTAAGACACTTATAATATATCTTTATAATTTTAATACATTTTTTATACATAGCGTAGTTCATTTATATTACATGTATAATTCATTTTTAATATATAGTGTAGTTTTTTTAATCAAAATAAGTATAATACATTTTAGTACAGTTATAATACATGTATATAATTCACTTTTAATACATAATATAGTTGCTATAAATGATAAATATTTTTCAAATATAGAATATCTAGATAATAAATAAAAAATACGTTTAAAAGGGATTAAAAAGGTAATTATTCCTTCAATTTTATTTGTAAAAAAGAAAAATCAAATTGGATAACTATTTACCATTTCTACAAGTTATTGATTTGTAGAAAAAAATTTAAACAAAATTGTTTTCTAATAAATATAATCTATAAACTTAAAACTCTAATATTTAAGAATATATATACGCACACCAAAATTTAAAAAAAAAAACTTTCGTATTTTGTTATATTTTTTTTGTTGTTTTGACTCAAATTTTGTCACATGGACAGTTATAAATTTCCACTTTGAATTTGTTGACCTACTTTATTTTGAATTATATTTTTTTTCCCTTTTGGTTACATTGACTCTTTTAAGTTTGTAACTAACCAATTGGTAATATCTCAATTCTAAATTAATTAAGTTGTTTATGTGGAGAAATAAATATAATTAAATTCAAATTTAATAGATTCAACTTCATCACTTAATTTTAGATTTTGAATACAAGTTAATATAATGAAATTTTAGTTGAGTTTCATAAATACATTGTGTGAGTCATCTATGTGGGGAAATAAATTTAAAATTTAAAATTAGTGAATTTAATAGAAATATATTTAATAAATTTATCCATACAGGTTATTTATGTTGAACTAATGACTACAACGTATATTAAATGAAATTTTATAAAAAATTTATATTTATAGTAACTGGTTTCTCGATGCGTGCATTGTATGTATTAATCAAATTACGTTAGTCACACAAATTTTATAATATATTTAAGACTTCAAATTTAATACAAATAATATATATTAAATAAATTTACTCTTACCGATTAGTCATACTCATATTCAAGCAATGAATATATGATTATTTCAAAATAATTGAAGATTATTTAATCCATTTTGTATTCAATCAAATAAGTTTGAAGTTATTGAAGATTAATTAACTTAATTGTGTAAGAAGTGAAATTCAATAATTTATAATTTTGTGTCCAATTAAATAATTTTGAAGTAATTAAAAATTAATTAACTTAACTGTATGAGATGTAAAACTCAACAATCATAAATTTGTAGCGTTCTGGTGGAAGATAATTGATGGTACTAGAGTTTGGGTCAAGTATTTATTGTAGTGTTGTCACCATTGCTAAAAGGTTAGGTTCACATCTCATTTTATTGTTTCTATTATTACTACAATTTAATCTATGATGTTTTTGGTCTTTAGGTTTTTACTTGTTAACCTAGGATTTTTTTCGTCTTTAGTTAAATTCTTGGTGATATGATCTGACACTTATGTTTATATTATAGCTTAGTATGATTTTTTGTTGTTGCTTGTATTTGCCGTGGTCGAGGATTAACTGTAATTGCAAAATTGACTTGTTACTATTGTTTTCAGATTGTTAAAATGTCTTTTGATATAATTACATTGAGATTTTACCATGAGGGTGTTATGAAGAATTTTAAAAAGGGAAACAAGGAGAAAAAATTTATATGATGGTGAACAAGTTACTGAGTTCTTAGATGTTGATATAGATAGATTGTCTTATTTTGAATTGAGGAATTATGTGAAAGAATTAGAGTATGAACCTGGACAATGCCTATTGTATGTAAAACTACCTAATACTGTTGCTATATTAGACATTAAATCAGATTATTATACTAATTTAATTTCTGATTGTTTGAGTAATGGGTATATTATGGAGACATTTGTGTGTCACCTGGTTGCAGATCCTATTTTAGTTCCATCTTTATTGAAATATGGAGCAGGGAAAAGTGGAGTAATTGAAGGTGAGAGACCATCTCAAAACAGTGGACCTAATGCTTCTTTTAATGTTGATTTAGAACCAACCCATGAGGCCCAAGAAAACGTTTCAAATTCAAACCCTAGCACTATTGCTTCAAATACTCTTTTACTCTACATTTTTTTACTGCTCTAAATATTCCTTCTTCTACTAATCCAACTCTTACCCTGACCATCTTTCTACTAATCCAACTCTAAACCTATACATCCTTCTAGTAATCCAACTCCTACTCCTGACTATTCTTCTACTAATCCAACTCTTGAACCTATACATTTTTCTAATGATTTAATTTTTATCCATGACCATCCTTCTACTGATCCAACTGATGAACCTGTTCATCCTTCTAGTGATCCAACTAATGAACCAATCGATCCTTCTTTTGAATTTGTTAATCCTTTCTCTGAATAAAATTTTGATATAAAATTATGAAATGGAGGATTAGATGATGGGAATGATGTAGATGAAAAACTACGAACTTTTAGAGAGGAAAAGAAGAAAGGAAAAAGAAGGAGAAAAGGAGAAAAAACTCAATTGTCCGATCATGTGAAGTTAGGAACAAAAAAAAGGTCATATATTGGGTATGACGAATCTAAAAATGGAAACAGGAACAATGTAGAAGGTAGGCTAGCCGGTGATGAGCCTTACTGTCCCTCAGATGAAGCTGTCAATTTTGAAACAGATCCATATAATTACAGTGATGATGAAGGAGAGGTTCAACAGAAAGTTAAAGCAAGAAGGAGAAAGAAGTTGAAAAGAGTTGTATTTGATGCTACTTCTCAGAAAATAGTGTAGGAGTTAGATCTTGTATTTTAAAGTGTTAAGGAATTTAGAACTGTTGTTATCAGATATATTGTTAATGAAAATGTTGTTATTGAAATATACATCAATGAAGCAAGAAGTATAAGGGTTAGGTGTATAGTTGGTTGTCTTTGGATGCTATTTGCTAACTTTGATTTCAAGAAAAATATTTTTATTGTGAAAACATACAATCTAGTTCACAAATATGATCCTACTAATAAGAACAAGCTTTGTAATAGCAAATTCTTATCCAAAAATTATAATGAGAGGATAAAGGAACAACCCAACATTAAACTTTTTTAGTTTCAGGAAATCATTAAGAAAGAATTGAATTTATATGTTGGAAGAACAGTGCGTGGAAGAGCAAGAAATAAGGTATTACAAGAGTTAATGGGTGACTATAATCTTGAGTTTGGAAGGATCTTAGACTATAGAGATGAATTGTTAAGAACTAATTCAGGTAGTACATGTGTAGTCAAACTTCATGAGAAAATATTTGAAAATGGTAAAAACAATATTTCAAAGTTTCTACATATGTTTTGATGCAATGAAGAAGTCTTACTTGGCTGGTTATAGGAAGTGCATTGATTTGGATGGTTATTTTCTAAAGAGAGTAGCTAAAGGTCAATTATTGATTGTTGGTTGTAAAAGATAGTAACAATCAAATATTGCCACTAGCTTGGGCAATGGTGGAGGTTGAAAATCAATACACTTGGAGTTGATTTGTCAAGCTTCTAAAGGAAGATCTTCAACTGGGAGATGGAACATACATGTTTGTCATAACTGATATGCAAACGGTTAGTTTGATTCTTTATTTATGACTCTTTTGGTTACTTATTTTATAAGTGTTAGTTTGATTCTTGGTTTATGACTGTAATTTTTTAGATTATTGGTTTATAACTTTAGTCTGATTCTTGGTTTATCACTGTTATGTTAGTTAGATTTTTAATTTATGACTGAGTATATATATTTATGTTAGTTTGCTTGTTGGTTTATAAATGTTAGTTTGATCCTTGATTTATGAATGTTAAATAGATTCTTAGTTTATGACTATTTCTTTTGATTCTTTATAGGGTCTTGAAAATGTCATAAGTACTCATTTTCCAAATGTTGAGCATACGATGTGTGCTAGGCACATCCTTGCTAACTGGTCAAAGATTTGAAGAGGTATTGAGAGAAAAAAAAATATTTTTAGAGATGTGCAAGGTCTACTTTTGAGGTTGAGTTAAAGGCTAATATTAGTTATATGAAAAGATTAGAGAATAAGATAGTTGATGATTTGTTGTATTATAACCCAGAAAGATGGAGCAAGGTCTACTTCAATTTCACTACAAAATATGACATTGTTGATAATAACATGGCTGAATATTTCAATGCATGGATATTATCAGCAAGGCACGAGACTATAATTATCATGCTTAAAGAAATTAGGGTGAAAATGATGAAAAGAATAGGGCAGATGAGAGAGTTTTGCAATAGTTGGAGCAGTGACATTTCTCCAATGGCAATGAAGGTTCTGCATGATAACACTACCAAGTTAATGAAATGCAGCATTGAATGGAATTCAGATACAGGGTATGAGGTACTTCATGGAGCATACATACATGTTGTGGATATTCATAGATAAACTTGTAGAGTCAGAGCATGGATGTTGAAAGGCGTATCATGTCCTAATGCAATGCTGCTCTTCATCACATAAAATTAGACCAAATTGACAACATTTCCCATTGGTATAACAGAGAAACATACATGAAGACATATAACTACTTCATTCAACCAGTTTTAAATATGAAAATGTGGCCAGAATCACAAAACATCTCTATTATACCACCTCATGTTAGGAAAATGCTAGGAAGACCTAGCAAGGTTAGGAGAAGAGAGCAAGGTGAAACTAAAAACACTGAAAAGCTATCCAAAAAAGGAATTGAGATGTCATGCAACACTTGTCACAACAAAGGTCACAATAAAAGAAAGAGACCTCTTAGTGCTTTTGCTAGTGCAAGTTCAACACCTGCTAGTTCATGTTTAACATCTATTACTCTTGTTGTTTCTGGCCCAAGATCATCACATGTTTCTACTGGTACTGGCCCAAGATAATCAATTGATGTTGTTGGCTCAAAATCATCACCTGTTACTGCTGCTGGCCGAAGATCATCGTCTATTGCTAGTGGTACCGACCTAAGATTATCACTTGCTTTTGCTAGTACTGGTCTAAGATCATCACCTGCTGCTCCTAACCCAAGCCCAAGCCCAAGATTATCACCTGCTGTTGGAGCAAAATCAACTCCCGCTGCTTCAATTAGAAGAGGAAGGGGTAGGCCAAAGGGTTCAACAGAAAAGGTAATATAGTTTTACTTCATGTATAAATTCTATGTCAGTTGTCTTACCTTTGAATATTTTGTTGCTTTTATAGGGTTGTGTTGCCAGTAGAAAAAGAATAGTTAAAATGGGGCTATAACACGCACAAAGTGGTGCAATAATTATTAATGTAAATATTTCTATTCTTAACTATAATTTACTGTATTTTATTTACACAAACTAAGATATTTATTTTTATTTAACCAACCTGGTATGTCTAGTGAAAGATTTACAAATGTCAAGTCTTCAGCATTTGTCATTGGAGATCTTGGATATAGACCAACAAGTGGTGTGAAATGAAAGGGAAAATAAGTTATGACCTCAATTCAACTTCAAGAAATGAGTGCAAGAAAGCAAATTGGGACAAGGTCCAAGGTTGCACATTTTAGTCAAGAGAGCTTCAATGATCAATTCGATAACATCTAATGCTATTTTGATAGTTTTTTGGCAATGCAATGTAAACACTTGTTTTGTTGGTAGCTGTAACTATTATATTTGAGGTTCCGGTGGTTCTATTTAAGACAATAAATTGACAGTTGTGACTGCATTTTAACAACTTTGACAATGAATTGGTAGCTACTTTTTAGTTCTACTTGTTTTATTGTAACAACTTTGACAACTATAACTTCTCTTTTGGTTAATATTATGCAGCTATGGTTGTCTCTTTATGTAGCATTGACTTTCTTTTAATTGATTGTTAATGATTTTGTGTTTATAGATGATGCTAAATTGTAACTACACAATCTAAATTTTCAGGTTATTGTGAGATTTTGGACACTAAATGTATAGTTTATGTCCTCATTATTTTTACAAAATTAAATACTCCTCAACATAAATGAGACAAATCAAGATAAGTTCGTGAAGATAAAGTTTTGCAACCAATAACTTTTCATTGCACAAAGAAAAGGATGTTCATTATAAAACTAATGACTTTTTTACAATAGAATATTAACTTGCAATCCCTTACAACACTGTAAATACAAAGATAAAGGTATAAATTGCCCCTTGAATCTCCTTTCAAAAGGTGTAAATACAACAACAGGTGTTGATCATGGCAACTTGGATCTCCTTTCAGGAACCATATATTTTGAAATACAATACTTTTACTTAAAATACAAATACACAAGAAAGCAATCCAAAGTTGTTTCTCTCTTTTCTTAGACTTGGCCAACTTATTTTTCTATTTCTTCTCAATTAATTTTATCTTCTTCAAATCATCATCAAAATTGTCTAGCTTCAACTCTATCTTGTTCATATCTATTTTGATTTCCACAGAGTTAGTCGACCTAGCAGGATTGTTGTCAACCTTTTCGAAAGCTTCAACTTTTCCAGAAGCTTCAACTCTTTGCTCAAACTCACCAATCCTTCCCAACAACTTAAGAATCATAAATTTTGATTTTGGATCAATATTGTCATCCTTCCAATGCCAAAAATCGCACGATCTAGCACTCTAAAGTGAACTCATTATATGATTCTTGAAGATGAATATATGACTCTTGAAGATCAACTTTTGAAAAAAATTAACTTGCCCCCTAGTAAGAATAATTCCAACATCTTCTACCAGAATTTCTTGGGGTCCAAGAGGTCAAACAAGGCAGAACAAATCCATGCTTGCATCACACCTCTTATAATTCATGGTCTTCTTCTTGCATACACAACCTAGTAGTCAAGTTTATTCGAGCCATTATAGCAGCTTAAATTAATAAAAAAAAATACAAAAATTTCAATCAACTCACAATCTGAAAAATATGATTTTTATACGAAAAAAGAAAGAAATCATAATGAGAAAGAGAGGATTATGAAAAAGAGAGAAAGGAATAAAAAGTTACCTTTGATTCACCTTCAATTTGGGGCTTGGATCTCCACATTTTCGTTCAACATTTAGGGTTCTTAAGAGTTTTTTAAGAGAAATTTAGTTGAGTGGTTTATACGGGATAAATTTAAATTAAAAAATTAGTTTTATTATATGTAGGATGTGTTGACAAAGGGTGGCTGAAACACGTTTAGGATTTTGTGTAGGAAGAGTCAAATAAATTAACTTTGGCATAGTATAGATGTGTAATAGGTCACTTAAATAGTTAAAGTGTGTAACTGACTTTTAGGGACAACTTCAGGGGGGATTTATAACTTTTTCCTTTAATAAAACTCAAAGAATGTCAATCGTGATTTATATAATGTCTAAAAATATCTTTTGATACAAATAGTAATAATTCTTAAAATGTTTGAATAAATAGACTGAATTGACTCACTAACCCTGCCCATAAGTTTTTACTATACTGAAGATAGGCGCTGCAACAAGACCCATGACTACCTGATTGTAAAATAAATAAACTAAATTTACTTAATTAATGTGAGCCTTCAAAAAGCAAAGAGGTCTCGCCAACTGCTGCTGGAAAGTTGTCTTACCGAATGTCTACTATCATGGGTACCTGAAACTGCATCATAAGATAATGTATCAACGTGGAATGTATGGTATGTAAAATGACCAAAACAGGAACTCAGGATAGGATGCTCAGCTCAAACACTTCACTTTAAAAATAACTTAGTAACATAATCAATGCAAAATAAGTAAAACATTTGATTTAGTGCATAAATAAATACAACTCAATGTACATATGAAAATAATATACTTTAGTTTGGAAAGTTTCTATAACCGACAACCACCACTATGAGCCTTGTGACGATACAACGTTTTGCCCACGTTGCTAAAACCATCTAATACCTTGCCAAGGTAAGGGATGAAACTTAACTTATGAATCCATCTAACTGGGTCATCTTAATGGAGTATGAGTTGTACAATTTGGTAAAATCCTATCCTACACTAGCTACATAGTTTGTGAGGTTAGAGTTAACTGAACTCGTTCTCATATCGATGTTCAATACTACTACCAAAAAATGCATTGTGCTCAATAATTGGCATGACCCAAAAATTCGAGTGTGATAACATTCACCTAGCCCACCAAGGAAAGTCAGCCAAAACTTGAAATAACATCATAATAATAAAAGCGAAAGATAGAACAGTCTAATAAGATAGATAAGCATAGGAAATCAAATGCTACAATCATCCCAGAACTGGTGTCACATGTACAAGCCTCTAGTAATATGAATACGTAAATAAAGATACAAGCTTCCATGTTTAGTCCTCTAATAGAACATAATATAAAGTAAAATCATCAAAGGTCTATCGAAGAAACAAGTAGCTACCTCTAAAAATATTTAAAAGTTCGATCATGTAATGAAGAATACAAGCAAGAAGGACCGGGCTCACAACCTATAAAAATATAGCAAGGAGTGAGCACCAAACAATAAAGTACTCAGCAAATAGAACTAACCTACAGTAAAGTAATGAAGAATACAAGTACTCCAATCCACCCAATCACATACCGCCGAACTACCCACCTGCACTCAAAAACGTTCCAGCACCATACAATATACAAATCATATAAATATATATACTCATCACAAGTCATCTTATCTCAACATACAACTGATACTCAAAATCCTATGGTACAATAGATATTCAATATAATGAACAAGTTAATAGGGAATTCACAACTCTCACGCAACACATATAATAATATCAAATAAAGAATGACATGAGATAGAATGGATGCCATGAGATGTAAACAATGTGATGCAATATAAAATAATCATGATGCATGTCTGTCATACGATACACATCCGCTGTTCATATCTATGTAAGAACACAACCCATAGGGGCTACCCAGAGACCATGTATTCATGAATATTGTTAGCAATGACCTTGTCCAATGCTCATCTGACCAAAAATGACCTCGACCATAATATCAGTCGACATATTATCTCGATTCGTCAACAAAAATCTCAGTTTATCATCGACCGATAAAACCTCGACCACCAATCCACATGTTACCTTACTCATCTTTCTATAGTAGCCTTCACAAGTATCAATGGACAAATAATAGTAGAAGTAATGTGCACAATCTCATATGCATTACGAATCCATAATTATTTCAAAATTTAAGATTTCATCATATGAATAGTCATTCAAATCAAAATCTCATGATCAAAGCCTGACGTGATACAATTCTACCCCAAAGTACTTAATTCTACACGCATAGGAGCATACAAGGTTTGAGCATACTTAATAAAAGGTTAGAAGTTCACTTGCCTAAGAAAAAGTCTCAAATTAAGTCGAATCTAATGCCTTCCCCTTCCTATGATACTCTGAATCATCAAAATTTATTCAAATATAGCATCACAATCACATAACGAATCTAATGATAGTAAAATCAATCAATTCAGATGAAAAGAATGAAAAGGTAAAAAATCTCATGCCAAAAGAAGTAGCCAGAATCTAAAAATTAATACATACAAACGTTCTCCAAGTAATAATGATTCCAACGGTGAAAACCATTTTGAAAACAGAGTTAAAATGAGGTAGAAATCATCAATTTATCATTAGAAATGAAAGTCAGAAAAATCCTCAAATCATTCTATTAAAACCCCCAAATTCTAAGTTAAAAACACAATTTAATCAATGGAAATTAAAGAAATAAGTTATAAAATAGGTACCCAATAGATTTGCCTTGAAAATCCTTGAAGAATCTCTCAAAAATGAAGCTTGAAATATTAAAAATGATGGAAAATAACTTAACCCATCACTTTGAAACTTAAAATTGATCAGGGATTTTTAACACTTCACGAACGCGGAAGTCAAGCTTCCCTCAACTCTGCAAATACAAAGGTTTAGCTTTACGTGCTCCATAAATGTGAAAGACAGCCCCACGAATGCGGAGGTCAAACGGGCTAGACCTTCGCGAATGTAGGCCCCAGCCCTGCAAACACGAAGTACAAGGTATGTTGCATCAGATCAGCTAAAAACCAATTATTACTAAAACTCAAAATGGACCCCCAGGGTTTATTTGGAACCCAAAACACACAAACCAAACATGTAACGCTACCAAAAATAACATTCCGGACTCAATAGAATCGTCAAAACTCAAATTCGAGACCTCCCTAGCCCACAACCCAATAAAACTCAAGAAAACTAGTTAAAATTTTAAATACCCAAATTGCCCTTAAAAACTCTATAAATTATAACGAGATCAGTTTAGGCGTTAGTTTCACCACCCGAAATCAGTGGAACTCTTGGAATTTTGATTCAAACTTCCGAACTCTGAAAGTTGACCAAAGTCAAACTATGATCCAAAATCACCTAAAAATGCAGTTTTGGGTTCAAAATCTTTATTTTATCTTTGAATTCAGCTCCCTAAGTACTCTAGACCAGATTTTGCATTTCAGAGCTAATGAAATTGATAGAATTGAATTATAACACTCGAAACTCAAAATGACCACAAAACTTAAGATTCCAAACTTTAAAACTCTTTTTTAAGAAAAACTTTAACTTTTCACAAGGTTTTCAAAATCTGATGTTTAGACTTAACTAAAAATGACCCAAGACAATTTTTGAGAAAGGCAAAATGGTTTTTTTTTAAATATCAGAAATGACCTTCGAGTTCATTACATCATCCACTACTAAAAATAATGTTTATCCTTGAACATGAGAAAGGAACATACTTGTAGGCTCAAAAAGTTGAGAGTATCGAGCACACATATCCATCTTCATCTCTTATGTAGCTTCACTCCTAGGCCTTTGGCTCCACTGGACCTTTATTGAAATTATTTTTTTAGTCCTCAACTTCCTCACCTGCCTATACAAAATAGCCACCGGCTGCTCCTCATAAATTAATCTGGGCTCAACTCTACCGAATCTATGGAAATCACATGAGATACATTCGAAATGTAACGTCACAACATAGAAACATATAACACAAGATGTACTGAAGATAGGTTGGGTGGCAAGGCACGTCTATAAGCCATCTCTCCCACTCTATCCAGAATCTCAAAAGGACTAATAAACCTCGGACTGAGCTTGCCCAACTTCTCGAATCTCATAAAACCCTTCAAGGGTTAAACCTTCACTCATATCATGTCACCAACCATGAACTCCAAAGGTCTAATATGCCTGTTAGCATTACTCTTTTGGTGACTCTGGGTTGTCGGTCACTAACCAACTCTGAATCAACCACACCTGCTCTAGATCATCCCTCAACATATTTATGCCCATGCTCTCTACCGCTACTAAGTCAAACCATCCGATAAACGATCTACATCTCCAGCCATGCAAAGCCTCAAAGAGAGCTATTTGAATGCTGGAATGATAATTGTTATTGTAAGCAAACTCTGTCAAGGCTAAGTGTTGATCCCATCTGGCACCTAAATCAATGGTATATATCAGAAAAATATTCTGTAACACCTAAATGGTCCTCTCAAACTATTGATCGGTCTGGAGGTGAAAAGTTGTACTCAAATCCAAATGGATGCTCAAACCATATTGTAAGGCTCTAAAATTGGGATGTAAACAACGAGCCTCGATTCGACACAATGGAAACTGAAACTACGTGAAGTCTCACAATTTGACTAATGTAGAGTTGAGCTAAATTCTTGGTTGTGAACTTCACCTTAACTAGAATGAAGTGAGCAGACTTGATCAATCTATCCACCACTACCCAAATGGAATCAAAACCACCATTTATAGTAGTAAATCCAACTACGAAGTCAATGGCAATGTATTCCCACTTTCACTCGGGAATGGGCATCCTCTGAAGCCTTCCACTGGTTTCAAATGCTCACATTTGGCTTGCTGACATGTCAAGAATCTAGCCACAAACTTTGAGATATTCTTCTTCATGCCATACCACCAGTAGTGTTGGTTGAAATCATGATATATCTTCGTTATCCCTGGGTGAATGAAATATCTAGTACAATGAGCCTCCTCTAGGATTAATCTAATCAAATTACTTACCTTAGGCATACAAATCTTGCCCCCATTCTCAATACACCCTCACAGTCAAGCTTGGCTTCCTTAGCCTTTCATTTAATCACCTTGTCACGAATCTGGCATAAATTTTCATCCTCAAACTGACAACTCCTAATTTGATCCATCAAGGAGGACAAGAGTCCAACTAAGTACACCACCATCCTCAGAAAGCTATAATATCACCAAACCATTAGCTAACCTCTAAATATCTCTAGCCAAGGGTCGCTCCTAAACTCGAATAGCCACAAAAATTTGCATACTAGAAGCCTTTCTAGTCAAAGCATCTGCCACAATATTTACTTTACCCAAGTGATATAAAATAGTCATATCATAATCCTACAGAAGCTCAATACACCTCTTTTGTCTCAAGTTCAGGTACTTTTGGCTGAATATTTAATGCAAGTTGTGATGTCGGTGAAAATATTGCAATGAACACCATAAAGATAGTGCCTCCACAACTTCAACACAAAGACAATAACTGTCAACTCCAAATTATGGGTGGGGTAGTTCTTCTCATGTGTCTTCAACTATCTAGAGGCATAAGCTATCACCTTCCCTTTCTGCATCAAGACTTCACCCAAGCTAACCCCGAGTGCATCACAATACACCATGAAATCAACATCCTCTTTTGGCATGGCCAATATAGGAGCGGTGGTTAGCAATAACTTAAGCTTTTGGAAGCTCTTGTCACACTCATCTGGCCAAAGGAATAGAGAATTATTCTGAGTAAGTCTGATAAAATAGTGCTACTATCGAAGAAAAGCTCTGAGCAAATCGCTTGTAATAACCAGTTAAGCCTATAAAACTATGAATCTCAGCGATCGAGGTAGGCCTAGTCCATCCCTGAACTACCTCAATCTTCGTTGGATTAATACGAATACCCTCTCTAGGCACAATATGACCTAGAAATGTCACTGAACTCAGTCAGAACTCACACTTGGAAAACTTGACATACAATCTCTTCTTTTTAAGCCACTGAAGTATCATTCTCTGGTGTTGCTCATAATCCTCTTTAGTCTTATAGTAGACCAATATATCATCGATGAAGAAAATAACAAAAAAATTCAAATTTGGTCAAAATGCACTATTCATCAACTCAATAAATGTTGTCAGGGCATTATCAGGCTGAATGACATAGCAAGAAACTCATAGTGCCCATACCTCATCCGAAAAGTTATCTTTGGAATGTCAGATGCCGTGATCGTCAACTGGTGATATCCAGATTTCAAATCAATCTTGGAAAATATGGTTGCACTCTAAAGCTGGTTAAATAGATCATCAATTCTAGGGAGATGATACTTATTCTTGATCGTCACTTTGTTCAATTGTTTATAATCAACATACATTCTCATAGATCCATCTTTTTTCTTCACGAACAAGAGATGAGCACCCCAAGGAGATACACTAAGGCTTATGAACCCCTTCCTCAAGAGATCTTGGGGCCACTCCTTTAGCTCCTTCAACTCAGTTGAAGTCATACGGTAAGGAAGAATAGAAATGGGCTTAGTGTCTGGCTTAAGATCAATACAAAAATTAATATCTCTGTCAGGAGGGACTCTAGGAAGGTCTGAAGGAAACATATAAAGAAATTCTCGAACAATAAGGATAGACTCCATCGGTGGTGGCTCAACACCAATATCACAATTAAAATCCAAATAAGCAAGATAACCTTGATCAACTAGATTATGTGCCAAAATATATGATATAACTTATTGGGATAGGATCCACTTGAACCTCGTCATATGATACTCAATCTATCCAAAATGGCCAAAGTCACAGTCTTAGCATAAAAATCTGGAATACCAATGAGGAAAAAGTTAATCCATCACCAATATAATATCAAAATCAACCATATCAAGAATAATCAGGTCAATCGAAACCTCGTAACCAGATAGTGTCATAAGACAGGATCGGTACACCCAATCCACTAATAAGGGCTCACCTACCGAAATCAAAACATGAATAGGCATTGATATACTATCATAAGGCAAGTCAAATCCTAAGAAAAAATATGCAGAAATATAACAATAAGTGGAGCCAAGATCAAATAACACAAAAGCATGGCGATGTCAAATTGAAACAATACCAGTGATAATCGCATCAGAGGCTCCACCTCAAGTTTTATTGGGAAATAACAATGGCCAAGTTGACCTCTACTAGAAGAAGTTGTTCCTCTACCACCAGAATGTGTGGAAGCATTACTTGTCCCCTTACCTCCATTGCGTTTACCTCCTTCAATATTACCCCTACCTAGACCCCTAGTCTGCAGGATTATACCTCTGGCTTATGGTGTTGGGTCACTAAATGGTATTGCTGAGTAAGAGTGATAGGGCCTAGAATGAGTTGGAATGGGAAACTGTCAAATCGTATGATCATGACATCCATACCCAAAATAAGATCTAAGGGTGAACGACTACTATGAAGGAATAGGAGGGATATTACAACCATTCTGGCTCATAGGCTTTTTTTATGAGTTAGAAGAACTCTGACCCGAGCCATAAGAATCACGAATACCTCGCCCTTCCTCTGATGCTGGAAAATATGCATGAACCCCATGATGTGGGTACGATTCTCCTCCCCTAGTCATACTTTTGCCTCCAGATGAGGCACCTAAAAACTTTCAAGATGTACGGACCCTTTTAGGGTCTCCAAACTCCTTTCTCTACATGAGTTCCTCCTCCTTGACGACACTAACAACTAACTGAAAAGTTGCCTCATCCCTAGACACCCAAAATGTTGATTGTCTGATAAAATAAGTTAAACCTCTCACGAACCAACGAACTCTCTCTGCCTTTATAGGAATAATAGTTATAGATGGACAAGCCAACTAACAAAAATGAACCCCATACTCCAAAAAGATCATAGTACGCTATCTCAAACTCTCGAACTTTATACGACTCTCCTCACAAACACTCCAAGGAACAAATCTATCATAGAAAACACTGGAAAATGTCTCCTAAGTCATCAGAGGAGAACAACTAGAAATGATGCCAAATAGTTCCTCCACCACTCCCCGACTAGCCCACGGAGCTGGAGAGTAACATATCATACACCATGAGTCTCTACCAATCTCACGGTCTCAAGTAACTCTTGGAAAGTAACCAAAAACTCATGCACGTCCTTGATATTTCCACCCTGGAATTGAGGTGGCTACTTCTTCCTAAATATCTCATACCTATGTTGCTCCTCATCAGTAAAGGCAACTGTTGGAGGGATCTTAATAATAAGTGCTACTAGTGGCTACTCCGCCTGTACCTGGGCTACGAGAGCCTGCTACTGACCCTGAGGCTGAACCATAACTTGTGTATGTGAAGTAATGGATGTATCAGCTGGGTAATCTGTCTTCCCAAAGTCTCAAGTACACCTAAAACTCTCTGAAGTGTATTCGGTAGTAGTGGTGTTGCAACATAATCATGAGGAACTTTTTTCTCTCAAGGCTTCATAGTTGGCTCAGGGGAGATGCCCCTCTTAAAATCTATAGTCGGTGTTTCTCCTAGGCCCCAAACTCTACCTTGATCTCTAGCTCAGCCCCTATCCCTAGTTGGTGTCTCAATAGCAATCTTGGGGGATATCTCCCCTCGTCCGGTAGCTGATGTAGCTCTAGTCCTTGCCATCTACTAAAATGATACATGACCACTCAACACTTAAGCAAAACCTGTGTACGAATTGATTAGAAAGAAGTAAAAGAGAATTTCCTAATAGTCTCCACAGCCTCTCAAGGATAAGTAACAAACGTCTCTGCACCGATCCTCAAGACTTTACTAGACTGGGCTTTTACACATATGATACATATGAACTTGGGGCTCTGATACATCATTATCATGATCCAAAAATCTGAGTGTGATGTCACTCACCTAACCCACAAAGGCGAGTCAACCCAAAACTTAAATAACTCAATAATAATAAAAGCGAAAGATAAAATCGTCTAATAAGATATATAAGCATAGGAAATCAAAAGCTACAATTATTCTAGAACTGGTTTCATATGTACAAACCTCTAGTAATAAGAATACACGAACAAAGATACAAGTCTTAATATTTAGTCCTTAAATAGAACATAACATAAAGTAGAATCCTCGAAGGTCTGCCAAAGAGACAAGAAGTTATCTATCAAAAGATCCAAAAGCTCGATCTTGTAATGAATAAAGCTAGCAAGAAGGAACGGGCTTACAACCTACAAAAATGTAGCAAGGGATGAGCAATAACAATAAGGTACTCAGAAAATGGTACTAACGTACAGTAAAGCAATGATGAACACAAGTACTCCTATCCACCGAACCACATACTGTCGAACTACCCACCTACACCCAAAAAAGTCCCAGCACAATACAATATACAATTCACATAAATATATATATGCATCACAAGTTATCATATCTCAACTTACAATTGATACTCAAAGTAAAATGGTACAGTAGATATCCAATATCATGAATAATTTTATGAATAATTCACAACTCTTGCGCAACACTTATAATAATATTAAATAAGGAAGGATATGAGATGGAGTAGATGCCATGAGATGTAAATAATTCGATGCAATGTCAGTTAATTATGATGCATGTTTGTCCTATGATACACATTCGTTGATAATATCTATGTCAGAATGGAACCCATGGGTTTACGCAAGAACCATATATCCATGAATATTGTCGGTAATAACCTCGGCCAATACTGACTTGACAAAAATTGACCTCCACCACAATATAGCCAACATATTACCTCGACTCACCAAACAAATCTCAGCTAATCATCGATCGGTAAAGACCTCAACCAACAATATACATGTTATCTTACTCATCTCTCAATTGTAGTTATTACAAGTATCAATGGATAAATAATAATAGATGCAATGTGCACAATCTCAGTTTCATCACAATTTTCAATATCATAATGATTTCAATGTCATCACAATCTCAATACATCATTAACATTCCAATATAGGTACCAATTCAATATCAATATCAAATAACTCACAAAAATTAGGATTATGAGTTCATTTTAACTCTATTTTTGAAATGGTTTTCACCGTTGAACTTCTTATTCTTTGGGGAACGTTATTAAATTTTGGATACTTTTTTTGGCATGAAATTTTTTACCATTTTATTCTTTTCACCCGAATTACTTGATTTTTATGTCATTGGCTTCGTATTGAGATTGTGAATCCATATTTGACTAGATTATGACATGTCGGGTGAGAGTTTGAGGGGAAAAGCTCTGATTATTACTTGATTTTACTTTTGATTGAGGCAAGTAGATTTTTGAACCTTGTTAAGCTTAATTGAACACTATATTTTCTTTGTTTATGATTTGAAATGATTGGGTAATTATTGATTGGACAAGTTAGACTTGGTAAATTGTGAGAATTTGATGTAATTGTGAATTTTTCTTATGATGAGAAAGTTAATATTAGAGATTGATAGGTATTGATTTTTGATTTGATATTTAGAATCCTTTGTGATATAAAAATGTAAAATTATAGATCATATTGTGTTTATTCTTGAAAAATATTGAAGGCAATGTGTTGAGTTTCACTTGTGGGTTAGAGAATGGATTAAAGGTTTGGAACGAACCATCATTATGACATGTATGCTATGATATTTGACTTGAATTGATGCATATGTTTTAATGTAGGCTCTTGCACGCATTTCTCATTATTGCATCATATGAATATGTTCTTGATGTGCATTTTTGATTGAGTTGTACTGATGAAATATTGAAAAGAAATAGGGGTTGGGCTATATATCCATGGACAAAAATATTGAAAAGAAATAGGAAACGAGTCACACGTCCGTGGTGGGAACCATTAAAAAAATAAGGAGCAGGCCACACATCCATGTTGAGAAATAGTGAAATGAGATACTGAAACACCAAAAATAGGCCTCACAAACCGGGGAAAGTACATGGACAGATTTGTCCTCCGTGGATTTCAGAGTGATAACATCAGTGGATGTTAATTGTAGGACAGACATGCATCACGATAACGTAACATTGCATTGATTTATTTTATTTCTTATCATTTCATATCATTATACCTTGTGCTTGTAACTTGATTTAGTTACTGAGATTAGACTATGCAATGATTATGTCCGCACTATATCTATTAAATATCTGAACTATTGTGAGATATATGTTGTATAACTTAGCTGTATTTTGAGAGGAGTATTTTGTTCTGTATTCTTTACTTGTGTTTAGCTTCCATTGTTGAGTGCCTATTATTTTGGTACTCACCCTTGCTTCTACACATATGTGTAGGTTGTGAGTCCAGTTTCACTTGAGTTAGTTTCCTTTTAGATGGGTCAATTTTTTGGATATTCGAGAGGTAGTAGCTTATCTATTTTGGTAGACTCTCGATGTTTTTTCAGTATATCTTGTGTTCTATTTGAGAAGTGAGACTCATACTTGTATTTACTTTTCTATTATATTCTATATTAGAGGTTTGTACATGTGACACCAATTTTGGGATAGTTTTATAGACTTGATATTCTAGTACTTGTCATATCTTTATGTCACGCCCTGAAAGGGTACCCTTGGCATGATCGACACTCAAGAATTATTGCTAGTCCCTAAGCGAACCACTTGGCCTCATCAAATTCATTTAATCACAATCTAATAGCAGAAGATATCAACTATCAAGATGAACTCAAATGGAATAATAACTCAATCAATAATCAAAGGCCAAAGGCCAACCAATCTATAAAATCAACTGAATAAGACTAGTATAAAAGAAACTAGCAGAAAATAATCTCCAATCAAAACTCGACAATCTAGTCTATGAAGCCTTTATCCATATGACTAAGTGGTGTCAATGACAAGTCCATGGCTACCATAAACAGAATAAAAGCAAATCTAGGACCTGACTATAGAAGATAGATGAAATAAATAATTGTCATGACTCCAACGCTGGGTGTAATGGCACTCACCTTACCCACCAAGGTGAGTCAACTCAAAACCTAAGTAACTCAACATAGCAATAAAGGTGGATGATAGAATGTATAATTAGATAGATAAGCATAGGAAATCAAAAACTACTACCCTCCTAGAACTGGTGTCACATGAACAAGCCTTTAATAGTAAGAATGCTCAAATGAAATACAATTCTCAATATCTAGTTCTCAAATAACATATAACATAAAGTAGAATCCTCGAAGGCCTGTTGAAGATACAAGCAGCTACCTCTCAAGTGATTCAAAGGTTCGATCCTAAATCTAAATAGTTTAATAAGAAGGACATGGCTCACATCCTATAAAAATATAGCAGGGGGTAAGCACCAAATAACACGTTACTTAGCAAATGGAAACTAACCTAAAGTAAAGCAATGAAGAACACATGTACTCCTTAACACCCAACCACATACCGCCAAACTATAAACCTGCACTCAGAAAAAGTCTCAGTACAATATAATATTTACAAGTCACAGAATATAAATACAAACTCCTCATATAGCATCATATATCAGAATATTCAACTAATCCACAAGTCAAAAGTATAATAGATGTCCAATCTCATCACAATATATATAATAATATCAAGGAAGAATGATATGAAATGGAGTGAATGCCATGAAATGTAAATAATGTGATGTTATGTCAAATAATCATGATGCATGTCTGCCTACGATACACATCCGCTGATAACCTTAGACCAAAATCCATGGGGGCCACACAAGGATCATATATCCGTGAACATTATCGAAAATGACCTCAGTCAATGCTCACTCGATCGGAAATGACCTCGGTCCTAATATCAACCAGCATATTACCTTAGCTCACTTACAGAAACCCCGGCTAATCATCGATCAGTAGAGACCTCGACCACCAATCCACATGTTACCTCACTCATCTCTTGGGCGTAGCTATCACAAGTATCAATGCACAAAAAATAGTAGATGTAATGTGCACAATGTCAATTTCAGAGGAATATTCAATATTATCACAGTTTCAATATATATATCATTCTCTTCTTAATATATGTATCATCTCAATATCAATGTCAAATCATACACAAGATCACATGTCTTACGAATTCACAATTAATTCACAAGTCAATGTTTTAATATAAGAACAATATAAATCTGAATCCTCATGATTAAACTCTATGGGGATACAATTCTATCCAAAAATGTTCAATTCCATACATATAGTAGCATATAAGGTTCAATCATACTTAACAAAAAGGTTAGAAGTCTACTTGCCTTAGAAAAAATCTCAAAGCAACTCAAATAAATGGTCTTTCTCCTTTCT
Organism: Solanum aculeatissimum; assembly: GCA_038996855.1. Classification (NCBI taxonomy): domain Eukaryota; kingdom Viridiplantae; phylum Streptophyta; class Magnoliopsida; order Solanales; family Solanaceae; genus Solanum; species Solanum aculeatissimum. The sequence continues at coordinate 24,205 of JBCEWC010005694.1, forward strand.
TGATAATCCAAATCACCACAATTCATTCAAAAATAGGATCACAATCATATAACGAATCTAATGACACTAAAATTAATCAATTCAGATGAAAAGGACAAAATGGTCAAAAATTCCATGTCAAAAAAAGTAGTTGATGAGTTGCGAAAACGCGCGTCATTTGACACTTTTCTAGCTAAAATCTTTGCGAATTCTCAAGCGAATTGTTGCGTTTAATGTTTGCATAGCGTG
>JBCEWC010005695.1:0-24426 GCA_038996855.1 Solanum aculeatissimum
CCCTAAAATTCGCATTGTATCAATGTTGATGTTTATGTATCGACGTTTCTTAAAAAATAAGGGATTTTTAGTAATTTAAAAAAAAATTGGTATATATTGAGATTATGCATGTAAAATATGAGATTTCTATAATTTATACATAATTATATACTATGTATTTTGAATTATTAAATGTAGGTATCTTTCTCGGCCCATATGGCCATTTTTCGCCATTTCCACTAGGTTTGACCCACTCACAAGAAGACACACATCAATGTAATAGGAGTAATAAGCAGTTGCTTGTTGAGACCAAACTACCCAATTAGAACAGGGAGAGGATACATTTCCTATAGACTCCAATTTCCTTTTCCTTAACTAATTTGGACACGGAGGATAATTTTTCACTAAATTTCAATTCTTGCACCATTCCAAATCCAATTAGAACATGGAGAGAAATCAAGAGGTTAACTTCTTATACTACCAGACAAAGAAACAATAACATTCTGCCCAGTTTCAACTACTGTTACTCTAATCAAAAGAGGAATTGTATTCCGTCTAAGAGACGAATTCCTACACCAGTATTTATCATCTTTAAATAGATGATTCTTCATATATATTTTTTAATTATCCAGGGCATCACTTTAATTTATAGCTTTTGTTTGGTGACGTTTCCTTGAGTCTGACGTGCGGACTTAACGTGAAAGGTATTTGTTTATTTATTTATGTTGTGTCTTCTATCTTGTTTTCCTTTCTTTTCTTCTCTTTTTCTTTGTAGCCCCGTAGATTCAACATCTATTTTGTGAATATCACATAACGGAGGGATTTATCATATCACAAGAATATGATCTTGATGTGTGAAGGCATGAATACACATCCTCACCTTAAGGAAGATAATTTAAAGGTATTTTTACGAAGAAAAAGGAATAGATATGCATTTTCGCTCTAAGAAAGGTAATTTTATGGTAATTCTTATGACATACAGGAATGGATACACATTCTCGTCTTAAGAAAGGTAATTCATGATAATTCTAATGGCGCAAAGGGATGGATACACATTTCCGTCCTAAGAAAGGTAATTTCATGGTAATTCTTATGGGGCAAAGGAATGGATACACATTCCCCCCTAAGAAAGGTGATTTCCTGGTAATTCTTCTCATGCAAAGGAAAGGATACACATTCCTACCTTAAGAAAGATAATTTCATCATAACTCTTATAGCGTAAAGGTATGGATACATATTCCTGCCCTAAGAAAGGTAAGTTTATGATAATTTTAATGGCGCAAAGGAATAGATAACATTCTTGCTTTAAGAATGGCAAAGAGCTCTTTTGACAAGATTATATATATATGTTTCTTGCTGATTTATGGCTTAGTTTGTAAATAATGGCCTCTTCTATTTTTTTATTTATTATTCTTTTATTCAGTTTTGAAGAGATGGTGATTTTCAAACAATACATCTCTCTTTCCAACAAACTTGAGCATCTTGTGGTTGAAATTGAAGAAGAGGTGGAGCAAATCAGATTCTTGACTCAGATTCTACTAGCTGATCGATATGCGAGTCCGTGACTTCTTTGAAAAATTCATTTAGTATGGCGAATTGGACTTCAGTGCAAATCCATAGCTGTAATAAGTTACTCAAGTTATAGTGCCTTCAAGCACCATATCACTATCATGCTAATGCTGTAGTTCCCCTTTCAAGCTTAAGTCATCGCATAATTCAAGGTGAGATTCGTCGGGAAGACACCTTGACAGTTAAGGAAGAGTATCATCATATCCCAAGATATTGGGAGTGGACTGAAGATGTATTTGGTAGGAACCAAGAACTATTGGGTATGACATAAATTTATGATGTTATTTATGCATCATTTTTTTTAATTTATGATCACAATTTTGATGTTTTACGAATATTTTGTGAAGCTTGGTGCTCCAAACAAACACGCTTCTTACATCTATTGGAGAATTATCTATTTTTTATGGGATTTTCATATTCATAGAGGCTTATCGATTTTGGGTTCTCTTTATGAAGAAATGTTGCATGAGACTAAGGAACTTATGGGTTTTGATGAAAGAAGATAAAATTCATTTCCAAACTTGTGATTATTTATTTGTGGCCTTTCATCATCTTCGAGGTGCTAATAAAAAAATATCTTTTAGCAAGTGGATAAAATTTTGATATAAGAAACTCCTATGGTATGGACTCGCTCCACTGAGGCATGAAAACAAATCTACTCACCTTGAATTGACACATAATCCTAGTGGAGGTTTACTTGATAACAAAATATGGTCACATGCTAAAGAAAAGATATTTTTTGTGCTTAGAGTGAACCCTGACAAAAGAGATAACACGTATCTAGTAGCCTTCTTATCTTGTTGGTTGTGCACTTTCATCCTTCTCAATAAGGAAAGTGACTTTATTCATCTTGGGACTTGTAAAATAGCAAGCTCGGTGGCGAGTGGGAGAAAGTTCAGTCTTGCAATTTCGGTGTTAGCCAGCATCAACAACATTTTGAATAAGATTTCAACTGCATTCCAACTTGATCAAATTACAACCAACTTCCCCATCCGTTATGTTTATGGCTGGCTCGCAGATTATTTCAAGACACATTTTACATTTGTCAATAGGTTCTTTGTGGATATATTCTGGAGAAGGTGTTGCAAGGTATTTTGAGAAAAAAAAAAGATGCGAGAAAAAGTATTCATGGTGGGGAGAATGTCATCCGGTCATCTACCATGTTTAGAAAAGATGTACCTTTACTTTTATGTGGATAATAATTGTGCACTAGAGTTGGAATCAAGTTATTTCACAAGTATTCACTTCAACTATCTTTTCTTTAGATGTAAAAAATTCATTTATCATTAATCTATATAGTCCACATCGCTTTAATTGTCAATTTGGATTCTACCAGAACATCTTTAGTATCATGAAAAATGATATTCACGGTACTGTTTTTTGGATAAGGGACTCATGTTCTGGCAAACTTGCACTATGAGTTGATCTTCATCACAAGCAACTTTTTCCTCAATCATGCCTATTACGAAAAATTCTTTTGGATCTGACTATCAGACTTGGTGGAAGAACGTGAAAATTTTCTTAGTGATCATTTGCAGATTTTAGTGAATGTTGCTAGGTCAATTTCTATCATACACTTGGATGAGTCTGATGAAGTATGTATAAATGAAGTTCCCAACACTTGTATACCTCCCTTTTGAATGCAAAGTTGCCCCAACATCATAAGAAAGGGAAATTTCAACTTCCATTAGTGGCACAAAAAAAAGACATCTACTCAAGCTGCTCATGTTCTTAAAAGGTTGCTTCAATATGAGAGTGAGAGTAGTAACAGAGATCATTGTTGGAAGAGAATGAGAGTGTGCCCAAGTGATTTGAGAGATACTACTACACTAGTGGTTGAACTACATAACGAGATACACAATCCTTCGAGGACCATAACCGTCTCTATGAAAGAGGTATGATTAAGATTTTCTCTGCTAAATATATCTTATCTTTTTTCTTACTATTTATCCCTCTTTTTTTTTTCGAATGCAGGTGAATAATGTTATGGCACCACAACGAAAAAAGTCACAAGATAGTGGTGAATTTATTTCTGGTCTAGATTTGTCGCAATCACCTTCTACTACTAAAGTGGACAAAGGTCCAATTTCTATCTCTTGTGATAAGGTCAAAACCAGTTAGAAGTCTGACGACCGCAAACATCCAATATCGATGTGTGTCTGTATTTGATGGAAAGAAAGTCAATCTAGATACTCAAAATAATTTTATCACTTCTCTTTAGACTGTCATTCAAGGAAAACTTTCTAGGTGTGATGTGGATTCTGCTTTCTCTTTTAAAGATGAAATTCAAATAATTATCATAAAGATAGAATGTAAGGATGTGGACATCTCACCTTTGAGAAAGCTATTGGGCTCCTTCTTTAAGTTTGCTACCTTTTATGACCAAGCACGATTAACTCTTCATGACATGGATGTTGAAGCTTCAAGAAAAGATTTGGTTCTAGTAACAGGAGAACGCCTTTCAAATGCTATGCTTGAGGAGTATGAGAAAGTTGAAGTGATGTTCTCCCTTTGTCAGTCGCTGGGTAATATGAAGAAAAAGATAAAAGAATTTTGCAAAAAAGGCATAAGCTTTGGAAGTCCTTTTAGCAGCTGCCAAGGATGAAGTCAAAGGAGCCAAGACAACTACATCATCTGAAGTCGGGGAATTTAATGCATGCTCTGACGTAAACTTGTCAAATGGTCTGGGACAAAAGAAGGAACATCTAGAAGCTATGCATCTAGAATTAATTAATTACAAATTATGCCTCGATCAATTTTTTTTGGTCTTTTTCTCTTATTTATTTTATTTAGAGTTTGATGAATATGTTAGACAATTTATGATAATAAAGTTCCCCCCCCCCCCCCCCTCCCCTTTTTAATCTCGTCTTACATCATGCATTTTACGTTTTCTATTGCATTGCCTCACTTGAATTTTCTTTGATTGCAAGATTTAATAATTCAAACTCAATTCATAATTTGTATGCGAATAAGAATAGAAATAATGGAAGTTTCTCTTGCAAATATTGAGAATTTTAATGCTTCAACTTATAAAATAAGCCTTAACTACTTCAACACTTACTAACTTGACGACTCTTAATTTGCAGGCATGGGAAATCTGGAATTCCCACTTAAAGACTTCAACTAACAAACTTAAGAATTTAAAATTTTCCACTTGCATACTTGGCTGTTTTGAGATCTCAACTCGTGAACTCGATTTGGAGTCTTTAACTTACATACTTGGAGGATTTGAGACCCCAATTTGTGAACTTAAAGAATCTCGTAACTTTAGCTTGCAAACATGGTTAATTTAGACTTTATTTTGTAGATTTTGAAGACATCATCTTGCAACCTTCATTGATTTGAAACTATCTTGTAGATTTGAAGAATTTGAAAGTATAGCGTTTAAGTACAATTAATGAAAGTATATCGTATTAAATAATTATTAGTAGATGTTTGTCAACTCATATAACAATTTCTTAGATTATTTGACCCGATTATTTGATAGGTCAATTTAGGTTTAATCTCTTGAGCCCACTCAATGGGTAGAATTATCAAGCGGATTGAACGGACTGAATTTAATTTTGACACCCTGACTTATAAATAGCTAAGTACCACCTTTCTATCTGAAAGTACTCCTCCATAAAGACAGCAAGCCAACTGTTATTTCTATTAATTCTCACCTGCATCATTTAATGAAATAACCCTTGTCAAAAGAGGAAAAAATAAAATCTTTCTTCGTCGCATAGGCATTACGGGACGTGATAATTTTCATATAATTTTACTTTTGTGTTTCTAAAAAACATCAATATCCAAGAAAGGCAAACAAAACGCAATGGATCTATCTTGCTCTCCACGAAAGCAAATATATAGGTATGTTCACTAGTAATATAATTATATACCCAGAAAAGGACAAATAGAAATATAATAAGCTGCTTCGGTATACATAATCAACACGAACAAGTATATTTTAATACTAATCTAATATTTGTTCTATTTTATTGCATCTAACTAATTTGGTCCCATATTATATATTACTTAGCTCTTAATTTGTGTAGACAAGGAACATATACAATCAAGTGTTGCCTTATTCTCCAAGATTAGTTTATCCTTTGTCAACGTTTTATCTTTGCCAACAAGTAGGTTTGACAAAATATGAAAAGCCAATTATTGGGAATGGATATATATAGGGACCAACCTCCTCTGGTTAGTTATCTCGTAATTGAAACCTAAACAACTTTTTCATTAGTGATGGCAAATCTAGTAGTATTCCTTTCACTATTTCTACTGTTTTCCTTGCTTATATTAAGCTATTTTCTTCTAAAAATTTTCTACTCCATCTTCATAAAACCAAAATTGCTGGAAAAGCGCTTGAAGCAGCAAGGATTCAAAGGCACACAGTACAAGTTGTTCATTGGAGACCTCAAAGATGTTGTCAATCAAATGGATGGGGCATGGTCCAAGCCAATTAGCTTAACCCACCATATTGTATCACGTGTTGATCCCTTTACTCATTATATGGTCCAAAAATATGGTAAGTTGATACTGTTATTGTCTAACATAGCCAGATTCATAATTTAAATTTTTTTAATATTCTAGGATAACGAGCTCAAGTACTAGTAGATGGAATAATAACCATGGCTCACCTTTCGGCCCTATTTTAAAAGAATTGTCAAATTCGTAGAGTGTAATTTGAAAATCAATGTTGATTCGCTGAATAATTCTTTCTCATACTAAGTTTGAGCTAAAATGAAAATGGTTGCAGGGAAGATATCTGTGAGTTGGCTTGGGACGTCACCAAGACTGATCATCATGGATCCAGCACTGATAAAAGAAGTGCTCTTAAACAAGCAAGGCCATTTTCATTTACCACCATTGAACCCTCTTGTGTTGATTCTAACTAAAGGATTGACAACTCTACAAGGTGAAAAATGGGCTATGCATAGAAAGATAATAAATCCTGCTTTCCACTTGGAGAAATTGAAGGTTAATTTTTTCAACTTCAAGGATGCACATTTTTGTGGCTTTTAATGTAACATTCAACATATAATCAGTGGTAGATTTAGCTATTGGGTTACGAGTTCAACTAAAACTCAATATTTTTAACACAAAATTAATGTGGATATATTTAAATATATATGTGTGTGAAAAATAGTAACAAAATTTCAATAAAATAGATTTTGAATTCATAATTTCTAAGTACAATAGCCTTTTGCTAGAGAATATCTACCTCTAAGGAACTTGGCAAAATAGCCCTGTAACTTGGGGAGAAGGGGTGTCACCCTCTAATAAGTCTATTGGAATTGACTTTTGTATCAATGGAATCTCATTGTCCATACATAATAAATTGATGTTGTGTCATCAGAGGGCATATTGTACTCATTTTGGTATCCATTTACAGGACATGATCCCAACAATTGCAGAAAGTTGCACGTTTATGATAGAGAATTGGATGAAAACAATTACACTTGAGGGGACTTCAGAAATAGATATATGGCCTGAATTTCAACAACTTACTGGTGATATCATTTCAAGAACAGCATTTGGAAGTAGCTTCGAAGATGGACAGAAGATCCTACAACTACAAAAAGAACTACAACAACTTGTGATTGAGGCTATGGGAATGCTATACATTCCTGGGTTTAGGTAAACTCCCTTTACAACTAGATCATTCATGTCACTTTCTTAACCTAAATGCCTCTTCCGTTGTCGTACACAGATTTATTCCAACGAAAAAGAATAGAAGAAGAAAGGATTTGGATAGAAGGATCACTTCAATGCTAAAAATAATTGTGGACACCAAGGAGAACATGATCAGAACAGGGGAAATCAGGGGAGTTGACTTACTAGGACTGCTGTTGCAATTCAACATTGAGAACAATTCAGTAAATAATAGTCAGATGACAAAGGAGGACATAATAGAAGAATGCAAACAGTTTTACCTTGCCGGTCATGAAACAACATCAAGCTTGTTGACATGGACTCTCATTGTATTGGCTATTCACCAGGACTGGCAAGAAAAGGCAAGGCAAGAAGTTCTACATGTTGTTAGGGAGAAGAATGTTGATGCTGAAGGAATAAGTCACCTCAAAATTGTGAGTGTTTCTCTTTCGAAACAAATTTAGTTTGGCTTCTTCATATATACATGGTTATTTACATTATATATTAAATGTTGAATCCTCGTTGACTTCTTCATATGTAAACTTTTTCACATTTTGAAGTACGGACTTTGTGAAATTCTTTTCGATTTGCAGGTAACTATGGTACTTAATGAAGTGCTCCGGCTATATCCACCAGTGATTGCCTTGTATAAACGCGCTTATAAAGAATGTAGAATAGGAGATCTCTCTATTCCAGAAGGGTTGGATCTGACACTACCTATAATGCTAATTAATCGCGACACTGAGCTATGGGGTGACGATGCAGAAGAATTTAAACCAGAGAGGTTCGCGGAAGGAATTTCACATGCTTGCAAAGATCTAACACAGATGGCATTCATGCCGTTTGGATGGGGACCAAGGACTTGTATTGGCCAAAATTTCTCTATGATAGAGGCAAAGGTTGCACTGTCTATGATACTAAACAAGTTCTCATTCAAGCTCTCACCAACTTATGCTCATGCTCCATATACTGTTATGACTCTTCAACCCCAACATGGAGCTCAGATCATGTTTCACCCACTCAACTAGGATAAATTGAGTTCTTTATGTGTTGAAAGTTCTCATAAAATTACAAATAATCCTGTAATTTCCTTTCCCTAAGTTGAGCAAAATAAATCAGCTCTATGTTGATGATGAATTTATAAGAAGGAGCTCGACCTCGATCTAACCAATTAGTGATGGTATAATCCTTATTTGTACAAATCTCTGGCAGCTCCCATCTGGTGGGAAAGTGTAATGACTCGCTAGGTCATTTTAAGAATTTCACACTTTTTCATAAAATATTATTTTTGTATATTTAAATTGAAAATTTTAGACTATTTAGTAATTACGGTTATTTAGTTGACATATAATTTTAGATAATTAATTTAGTTGGTGGATTAAAATAATAATTTAGTTAATATCCAATACTAATTATTTTATATTTATTAAAAATAGATTAATAGAATTTATCACTTTTAATACTAATTTCATATTTTTATAAAGAAGGAACTAAAATAGCAAAATAGAAAAAAAGGGGAAAGAAAATAAATAAGAAAAGAAAAAAAATAATATATATATATATTGAAAAGGGTTGCACTCAACAGCCCTATTAACAACAAATACAAACGAAAAGAACGACGACAGTTCGACGACAAATAAGAGAAAACAAACGAAAAATAATTTACGGGAAGAAAAAGAAGAGAGAAAAAATTGTAATCTTCATCTCAAAACATCAAGGTAATTATTCTCATCCTTTCTATTAAGTTTTCATGAGATTGTGAATAGATTTTTAGGGTAGAAACGTGTACAATTTATGAAAATATAGCCCTAGGATTCTTAGAATAGAATCTTGATTTGGGGGTCGAATACCGATCCGTTTTAGCTGAAATTTGACGTACACATTTATTTTATTATGGGTAAATATATTTTGAAAGAAATTTTCAGATTCGAATTCGAGTGCTCGAGGTGACTTTTTGACCCAATTCTTTAGCCGAAAATAAATATAGTAATATGGATGTCATTGGATTCCTTGTGATGTGTATATTTTATTCTTGATAGAAAATTATCATTTCGGGAGTTGAATTCAAGATTTGTCCATTTGGTAGAAGTGTTTGAGTATGGTTCCGACATTGAGGTAGGTTTGGCTATCCCTCTTTGAGATTGGGATTGAGTTATTGAATATTTTTATGTTATAATCTATAGGATGAGATCGTATCATGTGTTGGGTGGAAAATATTTATTATGATGCTAGTGTGAGGGTTTTAATTGTCTATGTGTTTGCTTTGAGAGCATGTGAATCCTAAAATTGAGAATATTGTGAATATGACATGTTGAGAAAGGGAGATAATTATGTCTTAATTGCATGCATCCTCATACTACATATCATGATATTTTGAGAAATTGTGACACTATTTTTTAAAACCCTTGACCACGAGTTAGGTGGCAAGGCGGCGGAAACATTTTGACTCTTATCATGAGCCCCTGACCACGAGTTAGGTGGCAGGGTAGTTGATATATGGTGATTCTTATCATGAGTCCTTGGCCACGAGCTAGGTGGCAAGGTAGTTGATATGTTGTGATTGAGGTATATGGTCTGCGAGGTCCCCATGGGCCTCCTTAGTCTGTGGAGCCTTAGCTCGACTGGGGTGTATACGACAGGCTGCGTAACGGTCTTGATATCACCTTGCATTGCATTACATTGCATTGCATACAATCTCATTATACTACTTGTGGTTGCTTTGGATTGGCTTATTTGAGATTATATGTTTACTTTATTCGCGTCGTTCTATATAAATTGGCGGCACCAATGCCGAACTGATTTTCTTGTTGCAGGTAGAGGCATTCTTAGATTATTTCATAGTTTATTCAATTTCTGATTCCCAGTCGGTTAAACCTACTGGGTACATTTATGTGTACTCACCCCTACTTCTTTCTCCCCCACAGATTCTCGACAGGGATTTCCACGTGGTGGTTGATTCGTTCAAGCAGTTAATTATTCAGATCTAATGGTGAGATTCAGGGCTTCGAGTTGCCATTAGCTTCTATCTTAGTTGTGTAGTCATTATTTCTATTCAAAGACTGAGATTTATTGATTTCACTAGTTTTTATGTTAGATGCTCTTTACACTCATAACACCAGGTTTTGAGATATATATTTTTAAGTGGGTCACTATTTATCTATTAGATTTTCTCCTTCTCGTGCACTTTTATTGTTGGGTTTGGAATTAAGTGGTCTTTTAGTTATGACCCTGTTTTGGATCGTGACAGAAAGCTTATGTGTAGTTTTTGGGTGATCATGCATTTGGTAAGAAGGAAAACATTTTCTAAATAATATTTTTCATTTTTTTTAATGTTTAGTTAGCTGAAATATTTTGAAAATTTTGGTGAGCTAGTGCATGTAAGTTTAAAATCATGCAATTTAAGAGTATTATGTATAATAATAATAAGCACTACTAAAAACTGTGTGAAAAATGATGGAACAAAAAGCGACAGACTAAGGAACGTTGTCCGTAGCTTTTTTTATTAAATATTTTTTTTAAAAAAATTAATGATAAAATGCGACAGACAATAATTGTATGTTTTTCGCGATTTTTTTTGGCAAAATTAATATTTATTTATGTTTTTTTAAATAGCAACGGACAGATTCACATAGTCCGTTGTTTTTATTTTAAAAATATTGAAAATTTAAAAAATGTATTCGCCAAAATTAGAATAGATATTTATGTTTTTTTATTTGCAACGGACAGCTTCGCATTGTCCGTCACTTATTTTTTTTAAAATGAATATTAAAATAAATTTTATTTTTAAAAAATAAGAAATTATTTAAAAAGGGCAACGGACTTAGGGACGCTGTTTGTCGCTCCCAAAATTAATATGTCCCTCCCAGGTCTAATTTTTCTTTCATTTTTACACTTTCTCCTCTTTCTAAAAACCAACAAGCTCCACCCCGCCCCTCTCTCATGCCACCAAGACCACCCCTGTGCCACCCACCCACCCATCCAGTCCAGGTACACCTCTCTCTCTCTTCTCTTTTTCTTTTTTATTGATTTATTAGTCAATATATAGGGTTTTTTATTTTGTAAAATTATAAAATCTTGAATTGGTTGTTAGTTTAGTTTACATATGTCGTTGAATATATTTTGTTGATATCGTTAAATTATAATATTGATTGTGAATTAGTGAAGAAAGGTTATGTTTTGATTTTAGGGTTTAGTTTGAATTGAGTATTTTGAATTAGTTTGTGATTTGAATTTTGTTAGTTGGAATTAAAGTGTATTTGAAGTTATTAACATTGTTGGTTTGAATATTTAAGTGTGAATTTGTGAATGGAGATTTTTGAATTCTAGTTTGAATTGGGCTTTTTGAATTAGATTATAAATTTGAGTATTTATTAGTTTTAATTGATTTGTTTTTGAAGTTAAAAGTTAGATTTAAAAGTAAAGAAGGCAGAAGTTAGAAATATTCAACTTAGAAGTATTTGATCTTAAATATCATGAATTAACATAATTAGAATTTATATAAAGCTTGTAATTCCAATTACGTTTGTGAATTTTAGGATTTTAAAATTAATTCTGATTACAACTTAGAACTTAATTAGAACTTATTTGGGCTTTACTTTGAATTTCGAGTTTTTGGATTTAGATTTTAGATTTGGTATTTTTGTATTGGAATTGAATATATTAGATTATTTTTGGTATTAAATTTGTAATGAACTTATTAGAAGTTGAAACTTGAATTTAGAACTTAATCATTGGGCTGGATAAATTTTGAACTCTAGACTTTAGAACCTATTAGAACTTTAGAATTTCATGTGGTTAGTAACTTGAACTTTAATTTAGAATTTCATTTGGTGTGTATGAAGTTTGTAGTTTAACATAGAAAATTTAAATAGTTGAACTTTAGAAATCTTGGTTGAATATATGTTAAGTTGTGCACTTTAAGTTGGGAAAATTCAGGTTGAATGTCATGAAATAGAACTTTAAATAGCGAACTTTAAGTTAGGAAATTTGAATTCTCTATTTTAGACGATGTTTGTACATTAATTGTACTTTAAATTTAAAAGTTTGTACTTGAACTTAGAAAAATCAAACTTTCACGAAGAAATTTTAAACTTTAAAATTTTTGAATCATTGTAGGATATATTCGACCCGTCAAGCTAAGCCCATTGTCACCAACCCGTCGTTCTCCATAGCTAATTGAAAAAAGTGCAGATATTTTTTCTTTCAAAATTTAATTATTGTATATATTATATTTTTTTATTCAATGTACAATACTTGAATTTTGTTTAGGGTTGGTTTGATTTTTTAGCAATGTACGTATAATTTTTGTGATCATAATGTGTTTGTTTAGCATAAGTGACAACACTAGTTGATCCTATAGATGACAAAATTAATTTTCTTACAAGAAAGATTTGTGTCCATCTAGTGTTGACACTTAGCTTTAATGTGGTGATCATAATGTGTTGTTTAGCATAAGTGACAACACTAGTTGATCCTATAGATGACAAAGTTGATTTGCTTGCAAGATTGATGTATGCTCATCTAGTGTTGCCACTTTGCTTTAATTTGGTGATCATAATGTGTTTATTATAGCATAAGTGACAACACTAGTTGATCCTATAGATGACAAAGTTGATTTTCTGGCAAGATCGATTTGTATCCATCTAGTGTTGACACTTAGCTTTATTTTGGTTTAGTTATTGGAATTAGTTTGCACTTTAACTTTGATTTGATTTAGTTGTTAATTTGATTAATTTGCACTTTAAGTAGTTTGACTTGGTTTAATTGTTGGAATTAATTTGCACTTTAGCTTTGATTTGGTTTAGTTGTTTGAATTAATTTACAACTTGAACTTGCAATTTAACATAGAAAATCCAACTTTTGAACTTTAGAAAAATTTTGAATTTTACATACTAATTGTTTACTTGAATTTAGAGTTTAGAATTAACTTGAACGTTAGGATTTTTAAATTAAGTTCGTAGAATTGCTTCAAATTTGTATAAATTCTCAACTTTAAATACTTGAACTTTAATTGTACTTGAAATTTGAAAGTTTACCATTTAACTTAGAAAAATCTAACTTTTGAACTTTTGAAAACTTGAATTATTATATTGTAGGATATAAGTAAACTTTAAGTTGTGAAGTTTAATTTGATGTTGAATATAATTTAGAACTTAAACTTTACATACTAATTGTTTACTTGAATTTAGAGTTTAGAATTAACTTGAGTTAGAAATTTTAAATTAAGTTCTTAGAATTGCTTAAAATTTGTATAAATTCTCAACTTTAAATACTTGAACTTTAATTATACTTAAAATTTGAAAGTTTACAATTTAACTTAGAAAAATTTAACTTTTGAACTTTAGAAAACTTAAATTGTTATATTGTAGGACATAAGTAAACTTTAAGGTGTGAAGTTTAATTTGATGTTGAATATAATTTAGAACTTAAACTTTACATACTAATTGTTTACTTGAATTTAGAGTTTAGAATTAACTTGAGTTAGGATTTTTAAATTAAGTTTTTAGAATTGCTTCAAATTTATATAAATTCTCAACTTTAATTATACTTGAAATTTGAAAGTTTAAAATTTAAATTAGAAAAATCTAACTTTTGAACTTTTAGAAAACTTGAATTATTATATTGTAGGATATAAGTAAACTTTAAGTTGTGAAGTTTAATTTGATGTTGAATATAATTTAGAACCTAAACTTTACATACTAATTGTTTACTGAAATTTGGAGTTAGAATTAACTTGAGTTAGGATTTTTAAATTAAGTTTTTAGAATTGCTTCAAATTTGTATAAATTTTCAACTTTAAATACTTGAACTTTAATTATACTTTAAATTTGAAAGTTTACAATTTAATTTAGAAAAATCTAACTTTTGAGCTTTAGAAAACTTAAATTATTATATTGTAGGAAATAAATAAACTGTAAGGTTAAATATTAAATTAAGTATTTTACATACTTGAACTAATTAATTAAGGTTGAATATTTTTTGTAGATGAATCATCGTTTGTGGATGTATGACATGTATTATGAAAATGGTGGTGGGTTGAAATCTACATTTATTGACCGTGTTAGAAGTTTTATTTATCATGCACTGATGCTTGATATTTATAAGAGAAATAAATTGGTTAGGTGTCCTTGTTGTGCATGTAAGTGCTTGAAAACTTTTAGTCTAGATACAGTTATGGTGCATTTGTATCGTAAGGGATTTAAACCTAGATATTTTATATGGATAGATCATGTAGAAATAGATGGACTGAATGGTGTTATTTACAATAAATTTTAATTTGATAGAAAAGTAAATTGCAATCACAAATAAAATATGAAGAAACATAATTTTATTGATAAAATATGTGGGTACAAATCTGTTTATCCCTTGATTCTTCTCTCGATTTCTCCGTGATTCCCTTGATTCTTCTCTCATAAGATTTCTCCGTGATTCGAGGGTCGTTAGTGGCGTATTTCTCGAACGTAGGATGATTTTGACCTCCTTAAACATATTTTGACCTCTTGATAAATATCCCCAGAATTTATGGAATATTTGAGATGCCTCTTTAAGGGGATATAATACCCTTTATATAGACATTAATTAGGGTTTAGGGTAGAGTAGCCTCCAAGAAACCCTAACTGAAATAAGATTAGCCTCTAAGAAACCCTAACTGAAATAAGATTAGCCTCCAAGAAACCCTGACTGAAATAGGACTAATTATGTAGAGTCCTATAAAATTTCAATGTTTATAGGTATATTTTATAATTCGATGCCTGTGGATGAATATAATATGCTTGTACCACATGGTCAAATTAGAATTGAACCTGATAAGGATTAACATGATACATTTTAACATGATAGAGTTCGTGAAATGATTAATGATGCTTTCGGAGTTGAAGGTGGGATGGAACCAGAACAATATTTTAATGAGGCTCCTATTGAAGAAGCAAGACGCTTCCATGAACAATTAGAGAAGGTTAGTCGTCCATTATGTGAAGGAAGTCCACATTCTGCTTTGTCTGTTGTCGTTAGATTAATGAATATTAAATAAGATTGGAATGTTCCTCATGCGGCAATGGACTCAATGATTGATCTCTTGGGTGAGTTGGTTAATCTTGAGTTTAACATACCCAAGAACTTCTATCAGACAAAGAAATTAATTTTCAAATTAATATTATCATATGATAGAATTTATTGTTGTCTTAATGGTTGTATGTTATACTACAAGGCTGATAGTAAATTGAAAAATTGTAAGTTTTGTGGTCATGCTCGTTATAAGAGGACTTCTGCTGGAAAGATGGTTCCAATTAAGGCGATGCATTATTTACCTCTTCTTTCTAGACTGAAGAGGTTGTATGTATCTATGAGGTATGCCCCGCATATGAAATGACATCGTGAATATAGAAGGTCGTCGATTGTGTTGTCTCATCCATTTGATGGAGAAACATGGAAGCATTTTGATAATGTATATCCCGACTTTGCTAGAGAGCCTAGAAATGTTAGATTGGGATTGTGTATAGATGGTTTCACACCATTCTCTAATTTTGTCTCGCCTTATTAGTGTTGGCCAGTATTTCTTAGTCCATATAATCTTCCTCCTGAAATGTGCATAACAAGTCCATTCATATTTTTAAGTTGTGTTATTTCGGGTCCCCATAATCTAAAAAGTTTGATTGATATCTATCTACATCCCAAGATGAGCTTAAACAACTATGGTTTGAAGGTGTAGTGACGTATGACATATCAACTAAGCAATATTTTATTATGCATGGTTGTTTAAAATGGACTATTAATAATTTTTCTGCATATGGTATGTTGTCTTGTTGGGTGACTGTTGGAAAGCTTGTGTCACGATCCAAAATTCGGGTGTGATGACACTCACCTATCCCACCATGGCGAGTCAGTCTAAAACCCAACAACTTAGCAATAACAACAAAAAAGGAAGATAATAGTCTAAAAAGATAACCATACGGAAGGAAACTAAATACAACCATTTCAAAAGTTAGTGTCACATGTATAGATAGTCTTAGTTTTATACTCATCACATATTTGGATATAAGGAAGAATAAAATTATGCGAGATGAAATGGATGTGATGAAATGTAAATGATGCAATGCAATGTCAAATATCGTGATGCATGTTTGTCATATGATACACATCCGTTGATAACCTCAGATCGAAACCCATGGGGGCCACACATGAACCATGTATCCACCGGAACCATTTCCTTTCAGCAATAACTTTCATATCTAGCCGAAACCATTTTCCTTCAGCTTTTCATTTTTTTTCTTTCTTTTCTTTTTCACTAGTCGGAATCATTTCCCTTCGGCTATTCATTTCCAATGGATCATTAAGAAAGCACATAATAAATGCACAATGGATATGTTCATGACAATGAAATGATGCAAGATGTCCATATGGATCATATATTTCAACAAATCAATCCCGAGTAATCACAAGTACATAAGTATCCATAATATGGTCCCATCCTCATCACTATTTTGGAATACACATCAATTCATACACAATCCCAGGTAACATGAACCCACACTTTGTTCATCAGTTCAAGTATAGCTTACAATTCACAATTAACCCATAATCAAGAGAATATTACATAAGGCAACACTTAAATCGAAATCTCATGATCAAAGCCTAAGATAATGTAATTCTACCCGAAATGCTCTATCATATACATAAAGGAGCATACAAGGTCCATTCACACTTAACAAAAGGTTAGAAGTCCACTAGCCTCAAATAAAATTTCGAATCAAGTCGAAATCATCGCTTTCCCCCTCCTACGACACTCTAAATCACCACAATCTATTCACATATAGGTATCACAATCACATAACGAGTCTAATGACACCAAAATCAATTAATTCAAAAAAAAATAATATGATAAAAAATCTCATGCCGAAAAACATCACTGGAATCTGAAATTTAATGAGTGGAAAAGTTTCCCACGTAATAAGAAATTCAACGGTGAAAACTGTTTTGAAAATGGAGTCAAGATGAGGGATAAATTAACATTTCAAGTTTAGGAAACTCAATTCCGAAAATTCACAAATTCCATCATTAAAACCCAAAATTATAAGTTAAAATCATAAATTAATCAATGAAAATCGATGAAATAGTTTAGAAAATAGTTACTCAATCAATTTGACTTCAAAACCTTAAAAATCCTCTCTTAAAACGAAGCTTGAAATGTCAAAAATGGTGAAATAAAATTTAATCACATATTTTAAAAGACATCATTGTTCAGGCATATTTTACACTCTGCGAACACGGATAATTATCCGTGAACGCGGAGGCCAAGCAACCCTATAACTCCGCTAACGCAGATAGCCTCCCGTGAATGCGGAGAGTGCACACAGTGTACTCCACGAACGCAAAGGTCAAGAGTACCTTGCACTCCGCAAATGCAAACCCACATCTGTGAATGCAGAGAACAAACTTAATGGCACCAGATTCAGTTATGCACCAACAATATTCAGCCATTCAAAAATAGGAATTGGACCTTCGAAAATTTATTCAAAACCCCATGAACACAAACCAAATATGGAATCCTACCAGAAACAACGATCCAGACTCAATGGAACCGTCAAAATTTGAATTCAGAACCTTCGTGATCCCGAACCCGTGAAAGATCATTACAACTTATTTCGAACACAAAAACTTAAAATATTCATGGAAGCTCTAACAATTGCAACGAAGCCATTTATACCATTAGTTTCAGTACTCGGAACCATTGGAACTGATAAAATTTTGACACAAGCTCCCGAACTCCGAATGTTGACCAAAGTCAAACCTATGATCCAAAATGAACTAGAATTGCAACTTTGGACCTAAAAGCTCCATTTTAACTCCAAATTCAGTTTTGCAAGTTCTCCTAGACTAGATTCGGCATTCTGAAATTGATGGAATCAAATTCTAACACTCGAAACTCAAAATAACCCCAAAACTCAAATTCTCCAATTTTTGGCCTTTTAATACTCTTTCTTTTGCAAAATTCTAACTTTTTACAGGATTTTTCAAATTCAATTTTTAGACTCAACCAAACATAATTCAAGGCAACTTTTGGAAAGAAAAAAAAATTATAATTTAGTAAAAAATACCAAAAATGACCTTAGAGGTCATTACAACTTTCTTATCCTTGTTGTATGAAACATAGTAAGGCTTTCACCCTAAAATATGGTAGGAAAAATTCAAAGTTTCATTGTAATCTCAATTCTTGTAAATGGATCACGAGTTTAGAAAGATGAAATATACATTCAGAAAAAATAGAGTTGACAATGATTCTCCACCTCCATCATTGAATGAGCATCAAATTTGGAAGAGAGTTTCTCAACTGCCTAAAGTTATAGAGGCTCCAACACCTTCTAGACTTTCTGGATATGGTGTTGAACATAACTGGACCAAACAAAGAATATTTTGGGAGTTATCGTATTGGAAGGATAATCTCCTGCGATACAATCTTGATGTGATGCATATTGAGAAAAAATATCTTAATAATTTGTTCAAACGGTGATGATGAATGTCAAGGGGAAGACAAAAGACACTCCAAGAGCTAGATTAGACTTAAAGGAATGTTGTAGAAGAAGGGAATCGTGGCTACATGAACTACCAAATGGCAAAATTGTCAAGTACAAAGCTAGTTTTTCATTCACAATAGATGAGAAACGTGAAATATGTGATGAGTGAAAATCTTGAGGATATCAAAAGGATATGCTTCAAATTTAGGCAAGCGGATAGATCTAAATGAAGGAAAGTTGATAGGTATAAAAAGTCATGATTATCATGTATTCATGGAAACTTTGATTCCTATCGCTTTTAGCAATTTACCTGAAAGGATATAGAAGTCAATCACAGAGATAAGTATTTTCTTTAAAGATTTATGTTCTAGTCAGTTGTTGGAAAGTAGTTTATACAGGATGGAGAAAAATATTCATATTATTACTACAAAGCTGGAGAAGATCTTTCCATATGACTTCTTCGCTGTGATGGAGTATCTTTCAATTCATTTTGTACAAGAAGTCCAACTTGGAGGTTTGTTCAAACACGGTGGATGTATCCATTTGAAAGGTAATGGATTTTCTTATATAAGTAATTAATTCTTTGTATTATCTAGTTATGGGTTAACATATTTGCATATATACATACAAAAAAATTAGAGGTTGCAAACAATCAATTAAACAGAGGAGACAAATTGAAGGATCAATTGTGCAAGCCCATATTGCTACAGAAACTGGTGATTTTTACTCTTTTTAATTTGGGGATGAAGTTCCATGTAGGAGAAATAGGACAAATCGCAATGATGAAGGTGGTAGTGATCCTATGTTTCCACCTATTTCAATTTTTAATCAATGTGGATGAGGATCTAAAAGGTGTGGAAGATAAAGGCTCACTACTATGGAATATCAATAAGCTATGACCCATATCTTGCTTAATTGTCCCGAAATTCAGTCATACCTTGAGTAAGTGTTCAATTATGGTATCAAATTACATAGTGATATATGAGTACTAACTAACAAAATTGTATATGTCAATAACAGCTTATTTGTAAACAGATGGGACAATGAAGCTATATATACAAGATTTTAGACATGGTTAAAGAGTTATGTAAGTTTGAAAGTTTAAACAAATTGAATCGATAAGTATAATATATTCATTTTATACTAAATTGTATTATCATGAATATAATTTGTAGGTTTATGATGAATACTCAAATGTCGAACATTCACCATTTGTGAGGGAGATCACACTCGGGCCTAATTCTCAAATTCATACAATGCATAACTATTGTATAAATGGTTTTAAGTTTCAAACTGAGGAAGTTTGTATGTACTAAGAAATCAATAATAGCGGTGTGTGCGTTCAAGGTGATATCGACGGTAATGGTCATATTATTGAATATTTTGATGTCATTCAAGAGATTAGTGAAGTAAGATATTCAGGTTGGCCTAAGAAAAAGATAGTATTATTTTGGTGTAAGTGGTTTGATCCATCACAAAAAGGCACAAGGGTGAGCCAGCAACATAATATAATTGAAGTTGAACACACTAGACTATTCGCAAGTTATGATCCTTTTATCATTGCCCAAAATACTAAGCAAGTCTATTATGCTTCATATCAATTGGTAGAGATAAGGCTGATTGGTGGGTTGTTATTAAGACAAAGCTTGAGGGAAGAATAGAAATTGAGAATTTATTAGATGTGGCGTACCAAAATGATATTGCACTTGTTCAACAACAAGTTGATGTTGAATTGAAAACCACACTAGAACATCCTCAGCACATGTTAGAAGAGATTTTTGATGATGACCTTATAATGCCAAATGTTGAGGAAGAAGTAAACGAGGAATATGAATTATTTGAGTAGGAGGAATGGAAGGACAATGAATATGAAACAACCTAGGAGGAGGAATGAGAGGATGATAAAAATGAAGCAGGTGAGGAGGAATAGAGTGATATATTATAACTAGTAAGCACTTTATTTATTTTGTTAACATTAAATTTTTTTATTTGTCATATTATTACTTTACATACAGGTGCCATCTGGTGGTGATGGTGATACACCTCGAGATCATCTTGGGGTAAGCAGCTCTGGTCGGAGCAGGAAGAAAAGTCTAGTTGGACACCTATTGATCCTGAGGATATGCTAGGACATATTTTCTCAGTCCCAGATCTACAGCGTTGCACAGCTACTACTCCTACCATTCAGGGTGTGTCATTTGGGACTATGGATCCTTTGACTTGTCATAGTCAATTTTGCAGACCACTCGACACTTCTTCTTCGTCAAAACCCAAGTTCACTTCTTATGACCAGACCACCCAGTTACCCAGAGATTATCATCTTTGGGTACTCCATCTTCCAGTGTTCAGCCCACAACTTTATCTCTCACATCTCAGTCTCCTCACCTATCATCCCTAAGACTTAGAGATTCTAGTGCTGAGGTTGTCACTCCTCCATTGACTCAGCATTATGTGCATCCTTCGACATCAACTTCACTTGCTTTTGTTGCTACACCCAAGGTAGCACAGGATGTCACTCAAATAGCTCCTGGCCAACGGGACAGAATTGGAAAAGTTACGATAGAACTTGATGGATCATCATAAGTTTGTTCTTTTATTTATTTATTTATTGCTACGTTACTAAAATATTCATAAACTAACATGTTTATTACATGTCTTGCAGATGTCATCCATCGAAGGATGCTGCCAAGGCCCTATAGGAAAGTGTTAGAAGGCTATTTAATAAGCCCTATCACTCTTGGGGAGAAATTCCAAATAGAATTCGCCAGGCGATGTTTAATGAGTTTAAGGTATATATATGTGTTTACATGTTTATTTTAGGTTAAGTTTAATATTTATAGTATACTTTGTCTAACTAATTACCTAAAACTTTTCTTTTATTTTTTCAGACTTTATGTACTTAGGAGTCAAAGTACAATATGGTCATTGTGATCATTTTTTAGAGAAAAACATGCGCCAGACTGTCTAGCTGGCTTAAGAAAGCTTGGGATGATGGAAAACCTTCGAGTTGGTTGCAACCTCACTTATATGAAGAGTTACTTCGGTATAGGGACTCCGACGAATTCAAAATTTTATCTAAGCAAGACAAAAAAAGTTAGAGAGAGTCTGAAGGGTGGCTCGTTGCACATCAGAGGTAAAAAAAAGTGTTGGGAATATTTTGAGGAAGATGGTAAGATTTTTAAATTTTAATTTTAAATTCATAATCTTAAACAAATTATTTGATTAAATATTATTTTATTAATTATATAATTAATTATTTATAGGAGCAAGCATTGGGACGTGTTTCATTTTGTCATGAGGTTTTTAAGAAGACTCATGTCAGAAAGAAGGATAATGAGTCGGAGCTGGATGTGTGGGCGGAAGAAAGGGAGGAACGAACCTACGTAAGCTTCTTAACACAACTTGTATATATACATATGTAGAATATTTTTTATTCTAACTTTTATTTTTCATATATATATTAAATATTAATTCTAACTCTGAATAATTTTGTAATATGCAGCAAGAGTACGAACGGTACGTTCGTCAGCTTGGAGACGAGGTTCAACTTATGCCTGAACAATCTACTCAAATTTGGATTAAAAAGGTAGTTGGCGGGAGTCACAAAGGTCGTATCTATGGGATGGACTCTAGGAATGACATAAGACGACTCCAATCAGGTTGAAAAGCGACAGACAGGGTCCCAAAGTCAGTTATTGTTTTTGCATTTTTTTAAAAATAATCCAGAAAAGTGATGGACAGGGTCCCAAAGTTAGTCGCTTTTCTAAATTTTTTTAAAATAAATTTTCTAAAAAAGCAACGGACAGGTACTCTATCCGTCACTTTTTAAAAAAAATTATAATATTTTATCAAATCTTGATATCGTTCATTGCAAATTTTAATTATTTAAAATTAATTTAATAATTATGATGCAGTCTGTTGCTATTTATTAAAAAAAATTAAAAAAAGGGGGACGACAGACTGCATCGCTTATTTGCGACGCAGTTCATCATTTTTTTTAAAGTGTTGAACAAAAATGCGACGGAATGGATTGCGTTAATTTTGACGAAAAAATGACTCAATCCGGCATATTTTGCCTATTTTTAGTAGTTAAAGCCCATCAGTTGAAACCATTCTAAATCAATCCACCTAATTCATTCAAAATCCTAGGTAGAAAAATCATGAAATTCATCTCACAAAATCATTAACTTCATAATATGTCATAACATTGCAATTTACATGGCTCATATAACTGAAAATAAGTCATCATATTAACATTTAAAGAGAACTCATGCATTTAACAAAATATTCATACTTGGAAGCTAATGAAATAGGAATTCACTTAGGCTTTGTGGGTGGAAAGAACCCACAAATCAAACCCATATACCTGTTTAGAAGACCTAAAAGAAACTTAGAGTTTGGGGAAGCAAAACCTTGGAAACCCTAGCTTTCGTCTTCCTTGCCTTAGAGAGGATTTTGCCTTAGGAATTTGAGAGAATTTGGAGTAGAGAGTGAATGAGAGTGTAAGTTAGGGTTGGGGGCTAATATGGGTAGAATGAGGACTTAAAATGATGTAGTATTGGACATAGAATATGGGAGGAAGGTCAAAAATACCTTTTATTAAAATTGTTGAAACTCAAACTACGATCATCATCTACGGGTCGTAGATCAGATTACATGTCATAAATAAACGGTCTCGTTCTGGTTACATTTTTTGGACCTCTAAAATAGACTCTGAACCTCAATCTATGACCCCTCTTTATGATCTATAAAATGATCAACGAGTCGTAGAACCCACTCGTAAAAAGTGTCCATACTTAGAAAAATTTTCAAACTCAGAGTCAAACTACAAGACCTTTTTACGGCTCATAAAGTCAACTACAATTCATACTATTCGTTCCTAAACCCAAGTCCAGGAACATAATTCTTGATTAAACCAAGATCACAATCCATAAACACACTTTACGATCCATAATTTTATTTATGAACGGTAAACCTTTCTCTTAGATTGCTCCCATACTTAGCCAAATTTTCTATCCTGTTTGCCCAATCTACAAGACTTGTCTATAACCCGTGGTTCGAACTAAAAGTCATAAATGAGGCTCGTACATTGGTTTGAAATTTCTAATTTTTAGTATTTTCTGACTTTCTAACTTATGGGGCTTTACAATATCTCCCACTTGGGAATATTCGTCCTCGAATGTGCTAAACATAAGCTCTAAGGAAATAAGAAAGCATCTAACAACCCAGTATGAATGCAAAATGAAACTTAAACATCTTTTCACAAAATTTTCCAACTCATACTTCAAATATCATTCAAATTCATAAACATGTAAATATGCACAAACGATATGAAAATTGAAATGCAAGGAATTTGAGACTTTTGGGTAAGAATGACTTAATACCTTAGGCTTGAGTAGAGTGAAAGAGATAAGGATATCATTTCTTCATATCCGCTTTTGATTCCCATGTTGCACTCTCAGCTTGTTGATTTCTCCGAAGAACCTTGACAGATGCAACTCTCTTGTTTCTCGACTTCTTCACTTGCCAGTCTAAGATCTTAACTGGAACCTCTTCGTAAGTCAATTTTTCTTTCACACTCACATCCTCCAAAGTTACTATGAAATTTAGATCACCCACAAACTTCCTTAACATTGACACATGGAATACTAGACACTACAAGAAAAAAGACTTTTAACGACCATTTCTTAACGAAGGAAAATGAATCCGGTCGTTATAAATACACTTA
>JBCEWC010005696.1:0-24426 GCA_038996855.1 Solanum aculeatissimum
TATATATATATATGTATATAATTTGGACTTGGGGCATGAGCTACGCAGATCAGGTCAAACTTTGAATTAAATAAAAAAATTTATTTTCATATTTTTTAATTAATTTGTTTATTTAATATTTGAATTTTATTTAAACAGAATAGTTGTGTTTGTAAGAAAAAGAGCGACTCTTGTGAAAGGACTCCTTAATAAACTCTATAAATACAATGAACTCTCTGGTGTAATGTAATTCAATTGCATACATATTTTAGGCTTTGTTATATCCTGATAGAGCATTGTTTGTTAATCCCTACAAAAATATACAAACAATTACTATTGAAAGATAGTGATCTTTCACGCCTAAAATGTAAGTGCTTCATCTAGTGGCAGAAATTATAGTTTGTATACTATGAACCACCTATATGAATTAGTGAAATGAGAGGCTTTGAATTCCAACCTAAAAAGTTATTGATGTTTCAATGTGAAACACGTATATATAAATTCGTATAATGAGAGGCTTTGAATTTGAACCCAAAAATAATTTTGTTTTTATGTGAAACACTTACATGAATTAGTAAAATGAATGGCTTTGAATTTAAAATCCAAAAAAAATAAAAAATTGTTTTAATGTGAAACACCTATATGAATTAGTAAAATAAGAAGCTTTGAATTCCAACTAAAAATATTTTTGTTTTAATGCGAAACACCTAGATGAGTTAAAATAAAAAAGATTTGAAATTCAAACTTGAAAATGCTTTTGTTTTAATGTGAAACACCTATGAGTTTAAATAGAGTTTAAATAAAAGGATTTGAACTCGAATTCGAGAATGCGTTTGTTTTAAAGTGGAGTACCTATATGAATTAATTGGTCAATTTATTTCCCACACTAAATTAATGGAAGAATAAGATGCTAGTTTCCTGTCTCAATTTATGTGATTCATTTTTTAATAAATTTTAAATAAAATATTATATTTTTATATTTAGTAATAATTTATTTTATTTTTAATAAAATAATATATAATCACATAAACACTCATGATTTATTTTTAATTATAAATTTAATTAAATATTTTTAAAAAAAAATCTAAGTGAAATAATATATTATATAAATTGAGATAATTGAGTAAGAAATTTTCGAGGTGAACTATAAGGTATAATAATTCTAGAATAAATTATAAAATTATTTTTTTATATATTAATTATAGATATAAATAATTCTTAATTATTTATTTTAATATTTATATGTTATTAATGTGATAAATTACAAATAGTCCCAAGATAATTGTTTCCGAATGAAAGGACCCTAAGAGAGAAAGAGGGAATTAGATATGTTTCAACGACAAGAGTAGATGGTGTCAGTAGTAATGTAAAGGTATCAAGTAGTGGAGGCGGAGGGTGGCGGTGTTAAGGTCAAGGTTACACCCCTGCAGCTTTAATTCTTCAATTACTCTTTCATCTACTCTTACACTTGTACGGCTTGTCTACTACTACTACTTTCACATCCAAATACTCAATTACAATTTGGTATCAATGTGTCCTATCATAGTGTTTTAGTGTTATTTATATTTACTCAAAATTGAAGACATATATGTCAGTATACATGCCAAGCTATAAAAACATACTTATTATAATGTCTAGTTAAAATAATGGTTTTAGTGTAAGGCCAAGTAAAATGAGTCAGTATCTTCCTTGCCTTTTGGGCGGGGCTACGGTGGCGGCACCTTGAATTTTCTCGACACAACTTGAGAATTTAGTTGAAAAAATTCTGATTTCATTCCCGTCCCACTTCCATCGCGCGCCACCTTCTATCCACCACTACCACATCAGGCAGTCAAATTTAACAGTAGAAAATGTAACACCTAACGGGGTTTTAATTTAGAGATCAAATTACACCCTAGTAACTTTTGCATGAAAGAAATAGTAGTACCAACTTTAGGTTGCATGAAGCAGGGGGTGGGTGATTTTCAGTAAAAAGGGGTTTCTCTTTTTCTGATATGATGTGATGATCATTAAATGAGTATAAGATATGATGTTGGTTTTATTTAGTACAGTGTAAAATGCTGCAACATATGTTGGAGAACCGTACATTACCAAATCCCGATCAATTCCTTGTCACAGATAGCATCAAGATTCTTATACCCAAACTGGAGCAACCTATGTTCTCTACCTTTTTCTTCTTGCCTCAGCCTTTTCAGCTAATTCCATAAATCCTTTTCCTCTTTCTTTTTCCCTATCAGTATTTCTTTACTTTTCCTTTTGTTTTCTCCTTTTTAATTGTGAGGATGCATGGTATAAATAAATTTTTGGACTGGGTAGGGGCGTCGTGTTCCAGAAAGACATGATTATTCAACTCATACCTATATTTTTCAATTTTGAATGTACACATATAAATATTTAAATTTATATAAAATTGAACAAGTAAACAAATAATATATGTAGGACGCCATGTAGAATGTGAATTGCCATGTGAGATACTACATATATGTCTCTACCATCACATATGATACAAACAGAAGAACCAAACTATCACCTATAATGCAATCACCACACTTGAAGCCACAAGTAAATCAATAGGTTCGTGGTATGAGATGATCAACATGAAGTTATTTTAGATTTATCATTTTATTTCATGAATATGCATTACTCACATTCTCACACACATATATTCATAGCCCAATACTGGACTCCTTTGATTATCACAAGCTTTAGAATCTCACTATAACATAACAATTTCCTTACGTATAACCCTTACGAACCATCAATCATCTCAATATTAAGGTTAACAATCAATAACTACACTATCCCCACTAGTCACAGATTAATAATAGTCCATATAATACATTCCTGCTCTAATAACAATCATAACACATGTAGCCATCCAATCTTTGTTTTCAAAGGCCTAGACATGATCTCTTCCGTCAATTTACATTATACTATGTGAAGAGAAGTATGTTATATCTATTCAATTGAGAAACCTAGCTTACATGAGTGCCAAGTCATTACAATAAGTAAGTTGTGTTGTTGATGATCTTTCTTTTTCTTCATATTTTCAAAGGCTAAATTGTCTAATAACAACAATTGTAAGAGTAATTAATAAACTACTCTATAAAAAAATTTGGAATTCAAACTCACTATTTCTACCCTCCAATCGAATCCCTTCGTGATCAATCTAATGTTATTCTAAGAATTAAAGAATCAAATGAGTTAGAGTGATGGAAGGACTTACCTTGAAGAAAGAAATCAATGAAAAATTGAAGAAATTGTCCCTCCCTTGCTTAGCTTGACCTTAGGGAGTAAAATAATATTTTAGGTCTAAAAAATGCATCTAACTGTGTGTATCCCGCCGTGGCGGCCTAATTTCTACCATGGTGGCTCAACTTGGACAACCTTTAGTAAAATAGTCATATCATTTATCACCGAACTCCAAATGATACAAATTTGGTGGAGTTGGAAAAAAAGTGTGAACCTTTAATTATGGGTCACCTAATTCATTATAGGCTGAGAGATATAGTCATTTGAAATTGAGCTTGATTTAAACTTAATTCGAAAACTAAATCGGTAAGGAACTTTTAACTTAGCTTTGTGATAGGGGCATTGTATGATCTTATTTCACAACTAATACCTTCATATACCAAGGAGTTTATTCCAATCCTATGATGAGTGAGATTCATATATATATACTCTTACCGCATATATTTTTAATAATGATGGAATAAGTTATTATAATTGATACTGTAATAAGATTAAATACTTGAGTTGTAATAAGATTAAATACTTGAGTAATTATTATTGATTTGAGTTAAAAACTTTTAGTTTGAAAAAATGAAAGTAAAATGCATTTAAGTTGGTTGA
This sequence comes from Solanum aculeatissimum, assembly GCA_038996855.1. NCBI lineage: Eukaryota > Viridiplantae > Streptophyta > Magnoliopsida > Solanales > Solanaceae > Solanum > Solanum aculeatissimum. The sequence goes on from JBCEWC010005696.1 coordinate 3,832, forward strand.
GAAACGATTAGATGTAGCATTCGTTTAATAAGCTGATATACTAGCAATGCGAAGTTAGCTTTTATAATAACTCAAATTAAAATTGGTCAACAGTCATGGTGAATACAATCCCGATTAATTTCTTATATTGATTTTAAGTCAAGCGTATTAGCAAGTACAACCAACTATATCTTTTATTTAAACATAATTTTAAAGTTCCCTCTATTTTTCTTAATTATTTTGGAAATAAGCAACTAGTAGTATAATAACTGTGTACATCTTAGTTTCTTGCCAGATTCAACTCCCACTTAGTTGAGTTCTATATTGGACAATGACCGATTTATACTTTTAAATAGAGGTGTAATTTTGACGTATCAATATGTAGAGTAACACTAAACATAATAATTTCAGATGGTAAAATTTATGTAATAAGAATTGATGAGTTTTCAATATTCATAAATAAAGAAAATAAATAAGAGATATTTTGAAATTAATGCATAAACATTATTTGAGAATCTATTTTTCAAATAAATAAAAGCGAACATTTTTGTAGCCCTGCAATAGAAATAGATATAAGATGTCATATTTGAAAAATCATGAAGATAATTCAAGTGTACAAAAATTAATAATATTTTCATTGGAAAGTTTTTACGATGGACATACAACATATGTGTAATGACCCTGAATTGTGGTATTTTTATTTTACCCCTCTCCATAGTTGCTCCAAATCTCATTTGATCAGTTGTGATGGTTGATTTTTGAAAATTCTGTGAAAAGTTGAGATTTTGGTAAAACGTTGAATTTTAAAGGTTTAAGTTACTTAAAATTGATTTTTGATGTCTTTTGGAGTTTCCAGTTTTGAAGTGGAATTCTGTCGATGCCATCAATTTTGAAATATAAAAATTGATTTAGGAAAGTTTTCAGAATCAGATTTGGAGTTATTTTGTCGATTTGAGATCCTAAGTTGAAAATTTAGATAAAAGTTGATCATAAAGGTTTGACTTTGGTCAATGTTTTGAATTCGGATGCTCATATTGAATTTTTTGATGGTTCTGAGACTTGAGAGGTGATTTTAGCTCTAGAATGAGCTCTGCTATAACTTTAGGGTATTCCAATAGCATGTCGGTATTTGGTGCCATAAGTTGTCCTAGTTGCGACTAATTGGATTTGAATTAAGAAGATCTTACATTAAATTTTTTGACGATTCCATTGAGTTCAAAATGTCATCAAATTTAGAAGGATAGCATATATGATTTATGTGTATGAGATTCAAAATGAATTTCGAGGATCCTTTTCGTAAATTTTATGTGTGATGTGTTTGTTGTGATTTGTCACTAAAGGATTTTCATTAGCGTTTGCCGTACTTTGATGTCCGCCTCAAATACCTCAAAAATATAAAAAAGGTATTGCGGTCGTCATCGCATAATTTACCCAACAAGGAGCCGAGGTTGAATCCATAGGGAACAGTTGTTCAAGTCTAGAAGTATCAATTTGAACTAAAGGATTGTAGTATTAAAAAAGGGGAGTTTGAAACTAATATGTAACTAATTAATGATTGCAAGATTCGGATTAAACAATGATTGAAAGAGATGCCAGGGGTGTACTAACATGAGACAAGAGTTAAACAAATGAGTCTTTCTACTTGAACAAATATGTTAATTAGATATGAGTAAGCAAGAATTGCTTATAACCACTACTTCTGGTCAGACAATAGCGATGTATCATATGATTTTGTTACAGCTTCATATGCAAAATCACTATAGGACATGCTTGGCCTAAGACATTTATAAGCGAACCTTATAATATCTTAGCCATTGAACTCAAAATATGACATTCAACCAAAATCCCGAGAGATTTTAAGCTATCACACTCATTGTCCACTCCAATCAATCATAATTAATGGAATAATTGAAGATCCAAACATAACCAAGAGTTTGCAACCTCAAGATTTTCAATTAAACATAACAATAAGTATGAACTCACTCAAATTAACAACAAATTATTCAAAATAGATAAAACTCAAACTATAAATCAAGTGTCCATGTCAATTACACACCCCCAACATTGAGATTTTAGCTAGACATAATTAAAAGAAAGAATTCAATACCAATTTCAGTTTCCATAGTGTTGGGTTTAGAGAAATACAAAGATTTAGACAAAACAATTTCTCTCCTAGCTTCAATTCCTCTACCCAAGCTTGAATTCAAAATCCTTTCTCTCCCAAGAAGAAGTACTGCTCTCTAGAAGAAAGCTCAGTGTACTCTGTGGAAAAGTAATGTTCAAGTGTGTACTATGTATGAGTGTACAAATTAGTCCTTGTCAAATTCTATTTATACTTTGTGAAAATTTTACTAATTTTGTGCACATTTCACCAGTCGACGGTCAAGGTCGACCATCGTTGAATACTTTGGTGGTACGTTGAATGTGCATTTGATTATTTTTTAATGCATCAGTTAAAGATCCTGGTCTCTGTAATATTTGATGATGTGATTGTGCATCGCTGATCCTATTCAACGATTCGATGAACCTTCACCAGCATCGTCTTTTTGCTCAGCACTTGAGGGGTTGTACTCTGCAACATTAGGTGGTCAGTGTCTCCCTTTGACGATCCGCCGAATCAGTCAACGACATCGATTTTGATTGCTTTTTAGACATTTTGGTTCCTTTATCCTATGTTGTTGAGTTTCATCCTTCCATGCACTTTTATCCTCAATCCTAACATAAAACACAAAGATTAGTAAGCATATGAGGCATAATAGTACATTGAGGACAATATTTTCTTACTTTTTAAGCTCTATATGAGTTCAAAATATGGACTCATCATACTTCTTCTGTGTTCACGAGGAATCAAGCTATTGACCTCTACGTATGAAGAAGATGGACCATGTTTGCAAATGATGGGCCATGTTCGCGGAGGGAAAATTTGGGGACCTCTGCATTCGTGAGCTAATAACAACATTCAGGGAGAGTAAGAGGGACTTGATTATAGACTAATTCTATTCATAAAATTTTGATCTATTTTCATCATTTTTGAACTTTGAAATCTCGAAAAAGGCAATTTCAAATTTTCTTTTGTGAGAATCGCATTGGGTAAGTTATTTTCGACCTGTATCTTCATTATCCATTGAGTGTTTCTTATTTTTAAGATCAAAATTGGTGATTTTTAAATGAAAAATTGAGAGTTTTGTTAATGAACTCAAGTTTTACAAAAATGGTGATTATGTGTTGGTTTCAACTCCATTTTTGAAATGATTTTCACTCATGAATTTCTAACACCTTGAGAAATATTTTCATGCAAAAAAAAATTATATTTCAACCCCTCTTTTGGTATTGGACTTATGAGTCATTTTATCAATATTTTTCCAAATTCCATGACTTTAGTGTCTTTAGTTCTGAAATTTGATTGCGGATCATTACTTAACTAAATTATGATTTTTTGGAGTATATTCGAAAGGGGAAGACTCCAACATTAGAGTGATCATGATTTTTTAATAAGACAAGTGAACTTCTTAATCATAATTAAGAGTGTTGAACCTTGTATTTTCTTTACATGTGTTGAGGTGTAATGGGGATTTGATTTTGGAATGAATGATTTATGAAATGAATTAATAATTATTATGGGATATAATATGGGTATATAATTTGATGTGCTAATGTAAGGCTTGAATATAAAAATTTGCCTAAGTTTCGTGAATCATTTATTAATGAAATTTGTTGTGAATGTTGAGATATATGACATTGGTTCATGGATTTTATTTCATACTTACTCATTATTATTGCATATGCTTCTTTGTATGACTTTTTGAAAGTGACACGAGTGAGAAATTATGATTTGGAGCCAAGGTCTTTATTGGATGGTATGAATTGCAGAGGTCTTTTTTGGTAGCCAAAGTCTCTTTCAGCGGGTGTATTAATTTTTGAAGTCTTTTCTAAAAACTGTGATATTTTTCAATGAATACATGGTCCATGTTTGACCCCCATTGGTTCTGATCTGGGGTGATCAACGAATATATATCGTAAGATAGATATTTATCATGTTATGTGACATTGCATTGCATTTTTTCCACCTCGATATCTTATGTGATTATGAATATTCCTTGTTGATTATCTGTGAATGAATAATGATTGTGTTGATGATATATTTACTTATGTTCCATTTGAAAATGATGAGATATATGATTTATGAACTATGTAGGTTGACTTGTCTACCTGTAGAGATGTAGTTGTGGAGGTTTGGTTGAGTTGCTAGGAATACATGTGTTCTTCATTACTTTACTTAGTGTTTAGAATTCATTTGTTGAGTACCATGTTGTTTGATACTCACTCTTGCCTCTACACTTGTGTAGGTTGTAAGCCCGATTCCACCTAATTGTTTCATTTCTTACCTTGGATTGAGCTTTAGGATTGCTTGAGAGATAGTGACTTGTCTTTTTACTAAACTCTCAAGGCCCTCTTATATTATATTTTTATTCTATTTGAGGGCTATGACATCGAGAAGTGTTGTTCTTCATTTCTATTGAGTTTAGTGACTTGTACTTGTGACATCAGTCAAGGCTGACATACTTTGGTGGGTTATGCAAGTTTAATCACATTTAATTTTAAGGTCATGACAAATTAGTATTAGAGTCCCAGGTTCATAAGTCTTACATGTGTACAAACTTAGTTAAGTAGAGTTTTATGGATTGACGTGAAGATGTTTATCGCTTATCCTTGAAAGGCTATAAAGACTTTTAGGATACTTCCTTTCTATTTTTTCAAATCCTATCGTGAGTAATCACTTGCATGAGTGTCGAGTTGTTGCATTTTTTAGTAGATGGCCAAGACTATAGCATCACTCTTTAGCTTCAGGGATCGGTGAGAGAGTGGTGGAGGACATATTCAGGATCCATGCAAATTGAGTCTCCCCTAGTGACTTAGGAGGCATTTTCTAGTACTTTTTATGATCATTTCATCCTTTGGAGTGTGAGGGAAAAAGAGTATCTTGAGATTCAAGAGTTTGAGGTAGGTCGGGTTATCAGTCACGGAGTATACAATTCATTTCTGCGAGTTAACTACGCATGCTACCGCTATCATCCTTGACGAGAAAGTTCATAGATATGTGAGAGGGATGACCTATTCTATTGGAGTTCTGGGTATCTAGAGAGGGAGATTTCTTTTAGTCCATTATAAGTGCCACTAAGGAAGTGGAGTTGATAGAGAGAGAGAGAGGAGTTTTAGGGATCCTATGAGGGCCTATTCATATAGTCAGTTCTCAAGTGCCCTATTTGGGGGCAGAGGTTCTATGAGAGGCAGTGGATCATTTCAACCTCGGACACCAGTTTATGCATCTCTATTGATATCTGAGGGTGGATAGGATCATCATAGGTCATATGGTTCTAGTCAGAACTCAATCTGGTTCATAGTAGAGTCCTACTGGCCAAGGTAGTCAGGCTGGTGCATCACGTTCATTTCAACCATTTTCTACCTTGAGATCTTGGTTTGGTTGTAGATATCCTAGTCATATGATTCATCAGTGTCCATTGCAGTCTTATTCAGGTCCTCACCATACATATTCAACTCTTTCAGTTAGAGATACCATGCCTCTAGCTAGAGGTTTAGCTCCACCAACTAAGAACTGTGGTAGATTTTTGTCTGATAGGGGTGCTCGTACTTTAGGTAGAGGTTCAGTGAGGCTTTATCACTTACCCACAACCTAGGTTCTAGAATTACATAGCTAGGAATTTTGGAAGATTCATCGCAAAAATTGAAAAAAATTTCTTTATTCTTTTCTTCTTCCTTTATTATTTATTTGTATTTTTATTATCGAAAGATTATTTAGCCATTGTTCTTGAATTATTATGATTAACACAAGTAAGTTAAATTTTATAAATTTTAATTGTGATTTAATGATAATGAGTAGCAAAATTTTATAACTAGGATTTTGAGAACTATGATGGATTAATGATGGAAGTTAAAAATTTTACTATTGATAATATTCTTTCATATTTTCTATGGGATCGGCCCCGACTCACAAGTTGGGTAAATATATTAGAAGCGACTGTTTATATTTCTTTTTAAGAAGTATATTTTGGACATTACCATATATCGATCCTGTCTTTCTGCCTTGATGGGGTATAACACACAGATAAATATGATTATTTTGAAGATGGTAGACTTCAACATTACTTTAGGGATGAAATTAATTTCTCCATTTTGTGCTATTCTTGATTGTTATCCTAAGACGAATACTTTGTCTATGCATGGTAGGTCGAGGATCGAGTAGAACATTTCTGGTGGTTCCTATCCTACCAAGGTTATCTCTCATATTCAAGCCCAAAGGTTAATTGATAGAGGGTGTTTGTCTTACTTGACTTTTATTCAGAATACTAATGTTGAACTGATGTTACCCAAGCTACACCTCCTTTTGAAGGTAAAAGCGGTCATTGTCAAGATATATAACCTAACCAAAGTTAGGGTTGAACCCACAGGGAATATGATAGACTTTTGATCAATTCAGAGTAAAGTGGGGTAATTAACCTACTTATCTCCCGAAAAGAGGGAGGTTTGAAATTGCAAGAAAAGTAAACCTAGACTAGTGCAAGTGTTATGAAATCAGTAGAAAAGCTAACTAAGGTGATGTGTTCCTCATGTTTCCCTAACTCAGTATTACCAAATAATTGTAATCTTTTCCAGTGTGTAGATGAAGAATGGTAAGTTAAGTTTACTTAACCCTTTGATCCAGCGGAGAGAAAAATTTCACTACGGAATTTGATCCATCTCCACAGTGTGACATTACTAGCCCTTACATGTTGTCCTAGTACAACCTCTCCTTGATCCAGTTTGGTTGATTAGATGAGAAAATATCACTTGAATTCTGTTAATTATTCTCTTTTCATATTCATTACCTCCTTGATTCGGCAAGTAACATTAGGAAGGTTCTAACGTTGTCCACCATTATAAAGCATGCAAAATGAAGAGAAAATATTAATACATTCATACACACTTTCTAAGAATTATGAATTATCCAGTTTTACCTTGTTAGTTCTTCATGGTTCCCACGACCCCAATTGTGGATTTAGCTACTCATGATCAGTGTAGATTCAAGAATCATGATATAGAATAACATAATTAAACACTTACACAAATGAATTTAAGCACAAGAAATCCAACTCTTCAATAGAAATAGCAAGTACGAATCAAGAACACAAAATATTTTAAAACTCCCAAAATTTGTAACTATTAGTAACTTTCTGTCCCCTTTCTCGAACAATAATCTAAAAATCTATTTATAATGTCTAAAATACATAATCAAATTAAAATAGAAAAACTGGGTCGGCAAGCTCTACGAGACTCTTCTACGAGCCATATAATGTTCTACGACACGTAATTGGGGTTTCATGCTTCTCTCTTACAAAGCTGGAGTGGTCTTCTACGAGACCCATCTATGGGTCATAGAAGTTTCTATGGCCTGTGGAGGGTTTTGTCTGATGAACTTTCAATACTTCTCCACTTTCTGATCCTCAGTATATGACATAATCTCTATGACTCGTGAAATGCTTTACGACTTTTATGCTTGTTCGTAGAGGTTTTGTGCAGAAAATTTTCCTTCACTAGAATTCGCTATGAACCCTCTTCTACGACCCGTGAAATCTTCCACAATTCATAAAGGGTTTTGTGGATCCTTAAAATCTACATATTCAGCACACTTAGCCCAGAAATCATGTCAACCCTGTAATCCTGCAAAATGAACATAAAAACACATCAAACCTACTAACATCGCTTTGAGAACACATAAAATTCTAAGTTTTAAGCATTAAAAGTATTATATTTTGATAGCACATCAACACTCTCAACTTAAAATTATTGTTTATCCTCAAGCGACAGACTCAATCTACATAAGTAGTATAGTAACACACAAACTTCAGTCTAATGGTAAATATTATCTTAAAATCAAGCTCAGACACCCACACCAACTCAACAATGCATATCAGATAGCCATCAAACAAACCAATGCAGATCAATACATATGACAGTGCAACTATGACAAGCAAGGTAACCACAGATAAGCAACAATCACTGAACTAGCCCAAGATCAACAGTGTAATGCAAATGCCCTCATACAAAGAAGTTCCATATCCAACTCATAATAGTATTCTCAGATTCAATGCTTGGGACTACACAAAAATCACTAACTCTCATAATAAATATTCAAATACCGTGTTCAATACCATATGCTTTCCCCTATACTCACGACTATAACTTTCAACTATTTGGATTAGGATCACTATAGGACTTTCTTGGCCTGTAACATAGGTTCTGGGGATTTTGTTATGATGTTTTAGGAATATAGTGACTAAAGACCCTCCTTGATACTGCATTTTCTACACTTTTGTACTACCAACACTGGTATTTTCAACTCATTCTCCCCTTCTCCTATTTCAAGATTTTTTGGGTGCCTTATTCTAGTTCTTAGCTTATTGCCTTTTTATTTTTCACATTCTTTCTCTTTTTAGCTCATTATTAAGGCATCTTTTCATCTTTTCTGATACCTATATCACATTGTTTCCTTTTTTATGTATCACTAGCTTCCACTTTCATTTATTTTGATCTCTCTTACACTAGCCACCCTCAACTTAGGCTTTTGGCCTGAGTTGAGGTGCGCAATATCCAACCAATGAACCAAGGCCACTTTTGGCAGTTACCCTCAGCTTAGGCTTTAGTCAAGGTGCATAATGTTCAAAGAAGGACCAGGGCCAATTTTAGGATTTCACAATCAACAAGGCTTGGTTACTTAGGTGTTTCCAAAGAAAAAAGGTATATGCATGGCTAAAGAATTTGGATCAAGAGATACATCAAGCGTTTGGTTAGTTATTTAGGCTAAGTGGACTAATATGAACAATGACCTAAAATCCTTTCTTAACCAATTAGCCTGCAACCTAAGTCAGAGTAACAGGGCAAGTTCTAAATTGAAACACAATATGAGAATCATGCAAATAAGCTCACACACATGGCACTGATTACATTATTAACTTAGACCCTCAATTCATGCTTTTATATCAGAATTACACCTCACTTATCAGAACAAGCACTGTCAAACATGCATGGTTGATATCAAGACTAACGATCAACAAAAGTTTTCTAATGGGTATCATTCTTGAATAAAAACAAATATCATGCCATAAAAACAGTACTATATGGTACTAATACAACGTATACATCCTAAAGATGCCGATTCAACAGAAATTAAATGTCCTCAGGGAAGAAAACACAAGCAAGAAAACCCCTTGGATTCAAAAAATAGGATAGTTATAGGCCATAGCTACTTAGATTTCACTGAGGCTTGTAACTACCCACACCCCATTGAAAAAGATGTGGATTGTCCCCAATACACAAAAACTATCAAAATAAAGAATAGGAATAAAAAAACATACATGGGATTTTTGATAACGTTCAAACATACTCCTGTTACAGAATATAGACGATTGTTAGTAGTCTATTTACCCAACTTAGAGTCGGGGTCGATCCCACAGGGAATAGGTTAAAACAACTCTACTAGTTATCCTATTTTAGTCATTGGTTCTATTTCCAGAAAACAAATAAATGCAGAAAACTAAAAATGGGGGGTTTTTGAACTAAGATCCTAAATAGAATATGAATGCAAACTAAAATAAACTAAGGCTTAGACAAATTTGTGGATGACTAGGGTTGCGGTCCCCATGACACCCAACTTGATAGTCAAACTTAGGGAATACATTCATTTATGATTGTATATACAGAGTTAAACAAGTTGGTTAACATCTAATTCACCTTTCGATCCTTCTTAGATGCATTTCATTCATCACCTTCTGGTCTCAGAACATATACTCTTTACCCCTTGCTATGAACCCCAGTATGCTCTCACCTTCTGGTCTCAAGCACTTAGACTACGGTTATTAGACTAGGTTAATAACCCTGAATCTATTGTAGAGCTCTTTTCCTAATCACTACATCTCTTCCGCGCATGTAACGAATACGAGCATACCCTAATGCGTCGACTCATTAAGGAAGAACTTAAAGTGAAGAACACTACAATGTATACAATAACCAATCTTGAATTTTATCCCAAATTTGACTATCTTAATAGGTTGTCATGGTTCCCACAACCCTAGTTATGGGTCTAGATTGTTGAACTTGCAAGGTTTAGAACAAGAATCATTATGTAATCCATGTTAAAAATACTTAAAATGAAGATTAAATTAATCATTGAAGTCACACGAGGAATCTGGAGACGAACATTTATCTAAACGTCAAACAATAACCAAGACGAGCAACTAATGTTGCTGGAAATTTACTACTGTCCAACCGTGTATTTGAAGGCAAAAATCTAGAAAAATAAATAGTTTTTTCTGTAAAGAAGTAGTCCCTAAAACGTGGGGTATATGATCCTTAATAAAATAAACCTAAGTGCTATATATAATACTAAAAATATTCTAAAATAAGTAGGAAAAGAACTCCTAATTGGATTAGGAAAACTTAATAAAATTTGGATGCGTATCTTCTTCATGATCAGGGCCACGACTCGTGGTCCTTTTCACGCTTCGTGGTGACGTTCCGTGGTGACATAATTCACGCAAAATCTGTCCAAAATTAGTTATACCTTCATGAACACTTTCACAACCAGTGAAGGTGTTCACGAGCTCTCTAATGCTATCGTGGTCCTTGCCTTGTGTTTTCTTGTGTCTTTGCTACCTTGGTGCTTTCCACGATCACCCTCACGATTTGTTTAGTACATCAAAAATCGTGAAAGGGGTTGTGATGAAGCTTTCAATGACATTCCTGGTAGCCTCACCTAGACGAGCAGTTTCACGACCCGCCAAGAGTACCACGGGTCATGTACCTTCACTTGGAGTGTTTCTTTGCTCCTTTTTGTTCTGCTTTGGTTCAATTTCTTCATCAAATTTCCACCATCACCAATGGACATGGGCAGTATCAACTCCTCAACACAACATTAACAATACGTCTTGATCGTCTTTCTGAGATAGTTTCTGATGTATGCATTTTTGCTTTTTTTGCTATTTTGGTGTTTTCCACGAGCAACTTCAGGGCTTGTGGTATGCACCATGAGTCATGAAAGGGCTCGTAGTGAGGCTTACAGTGACACATTTCAATCTCATACCCTAGACAACCAGTTTCACGGTTGGTAAACATTACCACGGGTCGTGAACATGCTCATGGTGTGTTCCTTTGTTCTTTTTGGTTCCGTTTTCTTGTATTCACTCCTGGAAACTTAGTTGCTGCTTTTCCTCATCTTCACACTTCCATTTCGGTCGTGTAACTAGCCATGCACAGTATAAAATTCCTAGCAGAACATCTTTAATTCACTCCACCGCAAGACATCTTATAATGCTTCCGAGATGGCTTGACGCTTGTGCTTTTCACCACTGCCTTGGTATTTTCCTTGTTTTTCAGCCTCAACATTGTTGTTATTAAGGATTATTATGGCATGTTAGATTATCTCATGAATGAAATTATTTCCACTCCTTGTCCAGATCAACACAAAACAGAGCTCTTCCACGAGTTAGCCAATTTTAGCTCCAAATTAGTCTGACATCCATAATTCCATGAAATTCTCCTTTTTCTACAAAACAAACATAAAACACATATTAAACTAACAAACGCGCTTAAGAACTCATAATAATTCAATGTATTAAGCATCGTAAAAGTTATATTTTCATGACTCATCAATGGGCGCTAAGCGCCTCTCTGCTTGGGTTGCCTCCCAAGTAGCGCCTGATTTAATGTCGTGGCAAGACTTGGTCTAATTGAGTACTCAGACTTCATCAATGGACCAAACCTCCATCTTTAGTTCGTCTGGCCACTTCATTAACTGACAGATATTGAAGACGACTTCTTCATCGTTCAATCTAAACTTGAGTTGGCCTGATTCCATATCCACCAGGGCTCTCCCAGTGGCTAAGAAAGGTCTTCCCAAGATGATTGGGACTTCAAAGTTGACCTCGCAATCTAGGATCACAAAGTCTGTGGGAAATATGAATTTCTCAACTTTAATAAGAATGTCATACAGTATCCCCACAGGCTTCTTAACGTTCTTGTCAGCCATAAAAAACCGTATGTTTGTAGGGGTAGGGGCTCCCAAGCCTAGCTTCCTGAAAATTACAAGGGGTATCAAATTTATACCAGCACCTAGATCACATAGTGCTTTTGCAAATTTGATGTCTCCAATAGTGCAGGGAATGGTGAATGCTCCAGGATCCTCTCGCTTCTACACCAAGGACCTTGTGGATATTACATTGCAATAATGAAACTCTTGAGAGAGCTCCTGACTTACAGTACACTTCTTTGTGACTAAGTCTTTCATGAACTTCGTGTATCCGGGCATCTTCTCCAATGTTTCAATCATAGGGATATTGATGGAGAGTTGTTTTATCATGAAGAGAAAATGCTTGAATTTACCTTCCTTCTTCTTCTTCTTGAGCCTTTGAGAGAAGGAAGAAGGAGGTCTAGGAATAGGTTTCAAACTTCTATGGTGTTGGCGTTGCATCACTTACCTCATCCTGAACACGAACATCTCCAGTATCAGTATTCTCACTCTGCACTATCTCCTCATGAACATTATCATCATCAACCAACATCATATGATCAATGGCCTACTTGCCACCACGTGTAGTCACTGTCATACACTGGCTCTCATTCTTAGGATTTTGAATTGTATTACTGGGCAGAGTACCTTCCTGGCGCCGGTTGAGTTGAGTTGACATTTGGTCGAACTGTTGCTTAAGCTGCTTGATGGCAACAAAATGAAACCCATTTTTTTTATTAATACTGTAGATGTCAGACTTCATCCCCTTTAGTGTCTCATCGTGAGTGTTAGCCTTCTTTAGCAGACTATCAAATATCTCCTTAACGCTAGAGCTACCAACCTCATAATTTCAGTTATGCGGTGGAACATATGGACCACTCCTGTAGCCATCTCCGCGTCCCTAATCAATGTCTCTATCCTAGCCCCTATTCCTGTCATAGTAGCCTCCTCTATTATTGTCTCTGAAGGCGCCATCTCTACCAAAGTTCCAACCTTAGTTTCCCTGACCTTGGCACCAATGGTCCTGATTGGACCCTTGGACATTGGTCTGGCAACGACGCCAAAATCTTGATGTTGCCCAAGCTACATCTCCTTTTGAAAGTAGAAGCGGTCGTTGTCAAGATATATAAACTAACCAAGATTAGAGTCAAATCCACAGGGAATGTGGTAGGCTTCCGATCAATTCAAAGTAAATAAGGGTATTTAACCTACTTATCTCCTGAAAAAAGAGGGGTTTGAAATTGCCAGAAAAGTAAACCTAGACTAGTGCAAGTGTTATAAAATCAGTAGAAAAGCTAACTAGGGTGATGTGTTCCCCATGTTTCCCTATCTTAGTATTACTAGATAATTGTAATCTTTTTCAATGTGTAGATGCAGAATGATAAGTTAAGTTTACCTAACCCTTTGATCCAACGAAGAGAAAAGTTTCACTATGGGATTTGATCTATCTCCGCAGTGTGACATTACTAACCCTTACCTATTATCCCAGTACAACCTCCCTTTGATTATATTTTGTTGATTAGACGAAAATATATCAATTGAATCCTATTAATTATTCTCTTTTTCTATTTATTACCTCCTTAATCTGGCAAGTAACACTAGACGAATTTTAACGTTGGCTATTGTTAAAAAGCATGCAAAACTAAGAGAAGTAATTAATACATTCATATATACTTTTCAAAAATTATGAATTATTCAGTTTTACCTTGTTAGTTCTTCATAGTTCCCATAACCCTAGTTGTGGATTTAGCTACTCATGATCAGTGTAGATGCAAGAATCATGATATAAAATAACATAATTAAGCACTTACACGAATGAACTTAAGCACAAGAAATCTAACTCTTCAATAGAAATCGCAAGTACGAATCAAGATCACAAAATATTGTAAAACTCCAAAAATCTGTAACTATTGGTAACTCTCTGTCCTCTTTCTCAAACAATAACCTAAAAACCTATTTATAATATATAAAATATAAAACCAAATCAAAATTAAAAAAAACTGGGTCGGCAAGCTCTACGAGCATCTTATGCGGGCCGTATAACGTTTCATGGCTCGTAATCGAGGTTTCGTGCTTCTCTCTTACAAACTGGAGTGGTCTTCTATGAGACCCATCTACGGGTCGTATAAGTTTCTATGACTCGTGGAGGGTTTTGCATCACATACACAAGTGCTCTCTGAACCGTGCAATAAGGTCACTCGAAGCATCGGACCAATGATCACCCATGACTTCTGTGGCTTTTGTCTGATGAACTTTTAGCATTTCTCCACTTTCTAATCCTTAGGGTACGACATCAACTCTACGACTCATGAAATGATTTACAACTCATATGCTTGTTTGTAGAGTTCGTGTGCAGAATATTTCCCTTCACTGAAATTTGCTATGAATCCTCTTTTACGACCCGTGAAACCTGTCATTACCCGTAAAAGGTTTTGTGAATCCTCAAAATCTATAAATTCAACATACTTAGTCCAGAAATCATGTCAATCCTGTAAAATGAACATAAAAACACATCAAAACTACTAACATCACTTTGAGAATACATAAAATCCAAAGTTTTAAGCATCAAAAGTGTTGTATTTCAACAACACATCATGAACCACCATCCTTGGATTTCATTCCCATAGTACGGGAGTTTGCCAACATGTTTTCTACTAACCTTCTGAGAGTCCCTCCAGATTGAGATATTAACTCTGCTATTAACATAGAGCAGGGCACTAATCCCATTTCTATCTCTCCTTATTGTATGGATCTGGTAGAGTTGAAGAAGTTAAAGGATCAGTTGCAGGATTTTCTAAGTAAAGAGTTTATTTATCGACGTGTGTCACCTTAGGGTGCTCCAGTGTTATTCGTGAAAAGAAGGATGGTTCGACAAGAATGTATATGGACTACATACAATTGAAAAAATTAATAGTCAAGAACAAGTACCCTCTCCCTCGTACCAATAATTTATTTGACCAACTTCAGAGAGCAACTCTATTTTTCAAAAGTGATTTGAGGTATGGATCTATTGTTGAGGATACCTTTCAGACCCGATATGGACATATAAGCTTTTATTGCCCTACGACGTTCATGGAGTTTAAGAACAGAGTTTTTTTGACCATATATGGATTGATTTGGTATTGTTTTCATTGATGACATTCTATTGTCTTCCAAGACCTGAGGTCAAACATATCAAACATTTGACAATTGTGCTCTAGTGATTGAGAGAGGAGAGGCTATATGCCAAGTTCTCTAATGTGAATTTTGGTTTAGTTCGTAGCATTCTTGGGGCAGGTGGTGTTAAAGGAGGGCATCAAGGTTGATTCATCTAAGATTGAGGTTGTTTGGGGATGAACTAGACCTACCTCTTCTATACAGATTCACAATTTTATGGACTTGGAAAGATATCATAATTGTTTTATTTAGGGCTTTTCCATCGTAGCAACCCTATTGACCAGTCTTACCTAGAAATATAGAATTTCACTAGTTTTATTAATGTGAAGAGAGTTTACAAAAGCTTAAGGTATTGTAGACTACTACACATGTATTGACTTTGCTTGAGGAGGGTGTTGACTTCATAGTTTATTGTGATACTTTTAGAGTCAGATTAGAGGGTATTTTGATGCTGAGAAGGAAGGTGATTGCCTACACCTCTAGGCTATTGAAGGAACACGAGAAGAACTACCCTACTTATGGCTTAGAGTTGGTTGCGGTTGTGTTTGTCTTGAAGTTATGGTGGCACTACTTATATGGGGTTCATTGTGAGATTTGCATCGACCACTAGAGTTTGTAGTATATTTTAAAAACCAAAGGGACTTGATTTGAGATAAAGCATATGTATTAAGATTTTGAAGGATTATGATTTGACTATTCTATATCATTCGGGAAAGACCAATGGTGGTGGTTGATGCATTAAGTAGAAAGGCTTCTAACATGGGGATTTTGTTTTAGCCATTCGTGTTGAAGAGCAACCCTTCACTAGGGATGTTCAAAGGCTAGCTAATGGTGGTTAGATTCCATCTTTCGTATAAGGGTGGTTCTTTTGCTTTTATTAAGGCATGTTCTTTATTGATGGATAAGATTTGGGAGTGACAATTTAAGGATGAGAAGTTATGCCTTGTTCGAGACAAAGTGTCTAAAGGCGAGGCTAAGGAAGCAGTACTTGATTCTGATGGTGTTCTAAGGATTGGGGGTCAAATTTGTGTGCCCAATATGGGTGATTTGATTAGATTGATTCTTGAAGAGGCTCATCATACTCGTTACTCTATTCATCCAAAGGCAACAAATATGTATCATGACCTAAGTTAGCATTATTGGTGGTGTGGCATGGAGAGGATATCTCAAAGTTTATGTCTAAGTGTTCACTTGTCTGTAGGTTAAGTATGAGCACCAGAGGTTTGGTGGTGAGTTTCAGAGGATGCCCATTCCTACATGAAAATAGGAGAGGATATCTATGGATTTCATTGTAGGTTTGCCCACTACTGTGAGTGGATATGACTCTATTTAGGTTGTTGTGTACTGATTGATTAAGTTCGCTCACTTTATTCCGGTTAAGGTCAACTATATGATGGAGAAGTTGGCTCATCTATACATCAGTTAGATAGTTAGACTTCATTGGGTACCCATTTCAATTGTTTTGGACTGAGGGTCATTGTTCACTTCTCACTTTTGGAAGACCTTACAACATGAGTTGGGTACTCAATTAGATATGAGTATAACATTTCACCTCTAGTCGGATGGTCAGGGTCAAAAAACCATTCAGATGTTATAGGATATGTGTCGGGCATATATGATTGATATGACTCATTTGATTTTTTACTCTTATGAGAGCAACAAGACTCTATTCTACATGGTATGTTGGATATCCGAGGACTATTTACAATCTAATGCTCTGATACCAAGATTGTCATGACTCAAATCTAGGGTCTAGACTTGACATGGCAAATGAGAAACCCGAAGGTACCTCAAACAAATCTTATAGTATAAATTAGGAACATCATTGATATACACAAGACATAAAACGAGCAAAAACTAAGGGATAGGATCTAAGGGGCAATCAACATAAGCATAGCAGATAAAATCATAGGAAATACATACATAGCCGTATATCCAACAATACCTCTAAATCATGGATAGGGTGGGAGCTCAAACATATCCAAGCTCACCCTAAAATATATATAAAGTGGAATAAAAGTATCATATTCTAGGAACAACAAGTTAAATAAAAGGGCTTTTGTCCTCAAACTAGAGGACTCACCAATGAAGCAAAGGCTTCAATTCGATAGTCAATCATGAGTGTGAAGAGGCGGATGATTGTCGAGCCCTACATGATTGTCGAGCCCTACATGGTGAATCAGTACTATGGAATATACTAAGTATGTGGGATGTAATGCAACAAGGAAGTCATATGTCATAATAAGCAAGATGTATAATCATAACAAGGATAATAAACTCAATATGTAATGGATGATCAATGTATTATTAAAAACACGCTTGAAAGAACACAAACTTCATAACATATCATGTACATAAATATGTGAGAGGAGACCTTAACCAAAACTAAGACCATATGAGCTACTACATAGAATTCTAATGTTGCCTGCACACTGGAGAAGGAGTAGCCTACTACTCAAGGTAGACTATAACCCACTTTATTGGTGTCATGAACATGATGCTATATGTGGATCCACTAGCTAATACATAATCTTACGGTGGCACGTAGTTATGAGGCAAAAGTCTATATATAAGGATTCTTGGGGATAGTCCCTCACCCTAGCCCTCATTCAGTGCTAAGTCAAGTCCCATGGAGTAGACATCATAAAATCATACTAACTATGCATTCATAAGTTCAATAATAGTCATAGTTCATACTTGTCAAAATTTCATGCATATAGAGTAACTTATTCGAAACCTTAAGTAATTCAAGTATGTGAGAATTTGCCTTTTCATATAGAGAATCCATCATATGGGGTGAGAAAACCTTCACCAATATTTGCTTATTATTCAAAGGATTCTCATATACATAATCAATAAATTTCATAAACATGTGTTAGAGTCTTTGACATATAAATCATGCTTTCATGGAAAATAACATAAACTAGGTAAGTTCAAGTTCAAACCATTTATAGATCAGGTAATTCAATAAGATTATGCATGAACACCATGAATTTTATTACTTTAAATCACAATCCATTCAATCCACCATACATTCAAAAAGACTTAATTTATCTTGGTAAAGGAACACTTGATGAATCTAAAATTTCATGAATTGAGAGTCAACATACATCAAAATAGGTAAATAAAACTTCCTTACCTCATAATCTATGCATTTGAAGAAGTAATTGAAAAACTCATGAAAATTACATAATCTAAACTAGAGGAAAATTGTAGAGAAACCATGGTCTTCATAGGTGGAAGGAACCCATGAATGAACCCTACATACCTTGATTAGGAAGCCCAAGAAAAGGGTTGATGTTGAAGAAGAAAGCTTGAGAAAACCCTAGCTGCCCTTCCTTGTCTTCTTGAGAGAGTTCTTGCCTTAGAAAAATATTTAGGGTAGCTTGTGAAGAGTGAATAAGAGTAGTGGGGAGGGTTTGGTCTGATATGGGTTGTATTTAGATTTTAAACGACGTAGTATTGGGCTTAGGTCATGAGAGAGATGATAAAATTGCCCTTAAATGAAAATTGACGAGACCAACTACGAACCCAATCTACGGGTTATAGATTGGATCACGAGTCATAGAGGACAAGTTTCGTCCTGGTTACATTTTAGCCCTTTTGAAACTATCTCTAAAACTCCATCTATGAGATCACTTTACGACTTATAGATTGATTTGCGAGTCAAAAGATCAGTCATGAAACTATCCAACACTTAGAAAAAATTTCTCAATTCAAGTTCTATCTTACGACCACATTCTAGCACTCATAAACAAGTCTACGCCTTGTCCTGTTGTTCGTACATCACAATTCAGAAATTCAAAACTTGATCAACATAGATCACCCTTTCACGAACACATTATACGATTCGTAATTCCATTTACAGATCGTAATTATTCCTCATAGACCATCTTTATACTTGGCCAAATTTCCACCTCACTGGTCCCAACCCACGAGCCTTGTCTACACTTATGGTTTGAATCACGGGTCGTAGATACAGTTTGTACATTCTCCCCCCCCCCCTCCCCCCTCAAATTTTCAATTTTCCTATTTTTCCTGCATTCTCATACTTTCTTACTTGTGGGACCTTACATGACCACTTTTATAATGATCATCTCCCCTAATAATTGCAGGTTAAGATATTTTCTTATAATAATTCCCTAGATTCTAAGGTTTAGGAAATACTTTACAAGTTAAAGGAATTGTTAACTTACTTTTATCAATGAAACAAGTGAAAAACTGAAGAAAATGAGCCCTAGCTCACTTCTGGTCTCTCAAGGACGAAGTGGGAGGAAATAAGAATGAAGTTGATTTTTTTCTGGCTAAGCCCGCGACTGTTCCATCATAGCGGCCACTTATCCACATGATAGTACTACCATAGCAGAATTCGTCCCACCGTAGCAGATAGTACGGAGATAGAAACTTCGTAACTCATGTACCAACCCCCTTTTCAAAACACACCCTCAAACTATGACATTCAGAAATATTCCTTTTGTGCAAGATCGACTTCGGGAGCTCTAAATACCTCACATAACTCAGTTTTCATCTAAGTCTGGCGTATGCTCAAAATTTTCAAAGTACTACCCAAAAGTTTTCTGGCTCAATTTCCTTCTTCATTGACCTACCCATAACGACGGGGTCGGATCATTACAATCTCTTTTGTCTACTTAAATATTATTTAGAATATGTGACCCATAATTAATTTTGAACATAATTTTATTGACATCATTATTTGGAATAAAAACTGTACCAAATTTCTATATTGATCCTATTTTTTTAATTACTAATAAATATATCATCCATTTTAATTTATTTTTCTTTTTAATTTGCTTTTAAAAAAGATATTTTTGATTATATATTTAGTATTAGTTTTACAAGTATTGCTTATCACTTAACTCTTAGTTTATATTTATTATATTATTAACTACTTCCTCTAGTCCATATTATGAGAAGTATTGAGATTTATTTTTCATATCTCTCATTTATTTGATGAAGTTTTTAAATTACTTTACATTTTTTAATAAAATAGCTTTAAAATAATCGAAAGGGTAAAGTAATCTTTAGAGTGTGTCTAGTATACACAAAAATATTTATTACTTTTTTCATATTTGGTTAGTCAAAATATTTTAAAAAATAATTTCTTTTAGGAAAGTAAGCTTCTTAGAGCCTGTTTGGCTTAGCTGAAAAAATACCTTTTAAAAGTGTTTCCAAAGTAATTTTTAAAGTGCTGAAATTTATTTGAAAAATAAACAATTATGTGTTTGGATAAAGTGTTGTAGCTGAAAAAAAATTGTTGATGTGTTTGACACATAAGTGCTGTTAAGCACTTTTTTAATTTAAAAAGTCTAAAATACCCTTCAAGTTGTTAACATTATAAAAACTGATTACTTTAAGATTTTTCTGTCTAAAAAATAAAATAA
>JBCEWC010005697.1:0-24425 GCA_038996855.1 Solanum aculeatissimum
AGTCTTGATTCCATTACCCATGTTCTTGTATCTCATTCATGGCATATGCATGGTTATTGTTCCTTTGAAACCCTTGATGAGACTTTTTGTTCCTTTGGAACCCATGATTTAAACTCTTGAAACTCATGTATTCATGAAATTATTGTTCCTTTGGAACCCATGATTGAAACTCTTGACTTGTGATCACATAGTTCCTTGGCTCTTTGAGCAATTTGGATACTTGCATCCCCATGTTATGTCTTGATTGCTTGTTTGAAAAGCCCATGTAGATGATCTACTCCTATTGCATTGATATGGAATGATCATGAGATGTTTTTTGGAAACTCTTGTTTGCCTAGGGCCTAAGCATAAATATGCTCCTTGTACAATGGTTTTAGTTTTGACTAAGGATGCATGATTTTCAAAGAATGTAAACCTCCCGATTTAATGTTGCATGTATATATGTACGTATTCCCGTGTTGAGTCCAAAGTCTCGTTCTCCCTAAAACCATATGCTATGTGTTTACTTTTTCCGCGTTTCCGAACCGATGATGTGAGTAATGATACTATGATGGCTTGATAAAGGATTTTCAAATTTTCCTTCATCATGTCACATCTAGGCCCCACTTCCGGGTCGTGACACTACATCAACATAAGAAAAAACTTTTCACTCTTTTGGTTGCTTCATGGACTTGCAAGCATTAAATATGACTTCTTCATCATTGACCTAGAACTTCAACTCATCACACTCAACATCAACTAAAGCACTTCCGATGGCTAGAAATGGCCTTCCCAAAATAATTGAGATTTCAATGTCAAGTTCACAATAAAGTATAACAAAATTGGGTGGAAAAATGAATTTGTCCATCTTCACTAGCACATCATACAAAATACCCACCTACTTCTTAATAGAACAATTAGCCATCAAGAGCCTCATAGTTGTTCGCGAAGGAGCTCTTAAACCAAATTATTTGAATATTGTAGAGGGTATCAAGTTAATACTAGCTCCTAGATCGCATAATGTCCGTATAAATTGGTAAACATCAATAGTGCAAGGGATAGTGAATGCACCAAGATCATTTTTTAGCCATCAAATTACTTGGCATTACCACACTACAATGATAGGAGACTTCAATAGTCTCGAACTCAAGATTTTACTTTTTGGTAACTAACTCCTTCATGAATTTTGCATAACCTGACATCTCCAAAAGTGCATCCACCAAGGGGATATTGATTTCCAAGTTCTTGAACATAGACAAGAATTTTTAGAACTTTGCATCCTCATTAACCTTCTAAAACCTTTGGAAAATAATGGATTGATTTTCACCTTTGGAGAACTCAACTTTTGGGCATTGGAGGGGCTAGTTTTGCTAACACTTTTGGACCCCTCCCCCTTATTACGATCATAATCACTCCTAGGATTGTCAAAAATAGGAGTAGTATCTTTTTACACCTCTTCAACATCATCACCATCAATTACATCATCAACAATTGAAGCTTTAACATTATCACCCACAGACACACCAATAATAGAAGGCACATCCCTAATTACTTTACCACTTCTAGTGGTAAAAATTATTGAACTAGTCTACGAGAGACATTTATAGTTCGTAGATGCTTCTACGAGTCATAGAAGGTCGATCATGAAAACTAGGGCTTTGGAGGTTTGGGTCTATGAACACCTTTCTATGAGTCATCCTATCTCACTATGGATATTGAGACTTTGTGGTCTCAAGACTTTTGGTTCTGCGAGGCACTTACGGACCGTGGTTAGTTCTATGGATCGTAAAATCAAGTCATAGAAGTCAGACTTGGATTTCTGAACTTTTACTATAAACACCATCTATGGTTCGTGATTTATTCCACAAGCCATAAACACCATCCATAGAGAGTTCAAAAGGGGAAATTTCACCAACTCTAGGATTGATTTACGAGTCCAATCCACTAGTCATAGTTTGATCTATGATTCATAAATGAAGCTCGTAGATCCCGACTAAAGTAGAACTTGATTGTCTTTTAGACTTTTCTATGCTAATGTGAGTTAGAATAACTTGGGGTTGTTATAATACATTTGTAATGACCTAACTCGCTAGAGATATTGTCTGTTTTGGATCTAAATTCTCATGGCTTTAAAACACGTCACTAGTGAATAAGGCTTGTTTACTTATATACTCAGCATCTCTCTTGTATTTTCCAGAAATGAAACTTCTTATGTTAAGTTTCGGTGTCTCATACACCCCCTTTATAGACTCAGTTTTCTCACTGAGTTTTGCCCCACTGTATGAAATTTGCCTAAACTCAGTACTGAGGTTTGTCTCGACTTATCATAATTTTCCTAACCTCAGTTGAACTTTGTCCCACATCGACAAGGCTGACATAGAAGTGACTCTGATACCATTTGCAACGGTCCTGCCCGCTAGTGATATCGCCCGCTTTGAGCCTAAACCCTCACAACTTTAAAATGTGTCACTAGTGAATAAAGTTTGCTTACTTATATACCCAACATCTCTCTTGTGTTTTGCCGATGTGAGACTTCGTATCTTAAGTTGGGGTGTCACAAATCCCCTACTATTCTTTGATTTTAGAGAGGTATCTTGACAGATAGTTAGTAATAGTGTAGCTAGTTTATATATAATCATGCCTTCTTCTTTTGGACTTACTTTTTTATAAATATTTATGTTATGTATCTTTTGCAATTTCTGGCTTGTTGCTTGACTGAGCTTTATCATGTGTGCATGTTAATTGTTGATGAATATGGTGCTTAAGGAACTTGTAGTTATTCTTTGATTCTCTTTGTTCTCACTCTAAGATTAGAGATTTAAATTTTGTCCATGTTTAATATCTTTTCATTATTGCGAAGTAAATCATGAAAACAATAAAATACAAAAAAGGTTCATATACTATGAATACTTATTGATGGGGATGCAAGATGATCTCAAACTTTAAAGTCTTAAATTACTCTCTTTAGCTTTAAGTTTTCTATTGTAATCATATACATTAAGAACACAGTATTAAGCTTCAAGAGATAAATTCAATAATAAAAGATGATTGAAAATGCAAAATGTAAGATAAAAAATAATTAAATCATAAATATTTTTTGACATCTATCTATATCTATATCTATATCTATATTATCTTAAAAGGATGAACTTTCAAACTTGAAAGTTAAATTACTTAAATACCCTTCTTTTAATTTGAATATCCTACTCACATATTGTTCTTTTCTTTCTTTCTTTTCTTCTTTCTTTTTTTTCAAAAAAAAACACACAGACCCTTAAAAACTAACCCTACAAAAAGTTGCCAACGTTTAAAACATTGATTTGAAGAAAATTGTGTATGTTTCGCTTCAGATGTTTGTGTCTGTTTCGCTTCAAATGTTTCTGTCATACACCAGTCCACAGTACATAGTACAAAAAATATTCTTTGTGACTACAAAAGTAATATACCATACAACAAAATTTAAGTGGAGATCCCCTTTAGTATGATGTTATGGCATATTCATATTTTATTGAATGAACCAGATTTATCTAATATATAGTTCTACACAATGTTACTCTTTTTTCTGCTCTCCCTTTCAATGTTCAGTACCACCCACATATTTAAAATCTGCCCTAAAAATTCAATCAAATTAAAAATAGTGCACTTAAACAACTACTTTTAATGCTAACAAAAATGATATCTAGCTTAATGACAATGTTAGACCAACCATTGTTGTTCTTGTGGTATAGATGGTGATAATGGGTTATAGAATTTATATTTTCAAATGAATTTTTTATAATATAAATTTTCAAAGCAAATCTTCTTAAAAATTTATTTTTTCTATTAATTTTACTTCTATATTGTTAAAATTTAATTCTATGGGTTGAAATGAAATTATATATTTTGAGATATTGTAGAATGTAGGAACAAAAAAGTTGAAGCCTGATGATGTGGGAAGAGGTTAATGTCCAAGTCAAAATCCTTCCAGAATAAACAAATGCTAATTTTATGTCTCTTTTCTCTTGTGATGAATGAACATTTCATTACTAGTTGTATTTACATGTCTCCTCTCTCTTGTGATGAATGAACCTTTTGATGTTGGTTGTATTTACAAAAGTGAAATAGCGTAATGACCAAACATGTTCATCAACTTATTGGGTAGATAGATCTTAGGTTCTAGTGCAAGAATAAAAAAAGTTTAGCAAAAAAAAAAAAATGTCATAATCAGGTGGACTATCCCACAAGACTAGAGTTGATATCAATCCATTTTGTTTTTGGCAGAAATGCACAAGTAATCTCTTTCTAGAAAAAAAAATTATAAGAAAGTTGAAATTTTATAAATGATAATACAATTTATGACTATCTAACATTGGAAATGTTGATCATGATTGGTGGTGAGATGCATCGGTTAAAATTTTTATATATTTATAGGACAAAAGAACTTATTAATTTACTTATTTAGAATGTTTTAAATTGTTCATGACTTGAGTTTGTGATGCATAACAACATATTCATATTTTTTTTTATGCTACAAGACATTGGTTAGGTTGTAATGCCAAAGAGCATATTTAATCAATCTTTGAGATGGCCAAAACATGTTGGTGCATTTTAATATTAAAATTAAAATATTAAAAGTATGATAATTAGTAGGCATAAAATGAAGAAAGTGGTGTCATTATTCCATATAACCCGTGTAACCACAATGATATGTCCTTCCTATTATCTCTTACGAATTGGTTCACTACTCCTCAAATAACTTTTCATATTCTTCATATTTATTTGTGAACAAAACCCTTAAAAAATATCACTATTTTTTATTTTGGATCTTACACTTATATAAATGATGTTTTTTTCGTTGTGTTGAAATATACGAAAAAAGGTGAGAAGCGGATGAGAAGCATTATATTGTGTTTGTATTTTGCGGTTGGTGTAGTGAAGAGTTGAATAAAAAATAAATTTTATGTCTCTAATTTATTCATTGCTTATATAAAAGAATTTTTTTTTTCATCCGGTGTCCGGTACCCATATTGGAGCTCGATTAAATTCAAATTTGTACCAAGAAGTCCCACATTGGAGAATAAAGCGCTCCTTAACAAAGGTGACTTCGTACACAAGGGAACTTGAATTCGAGATCCTTGTTAAAGATAAAGGAGTATTTGCCACTACACCACAACCTTTATTGGTGAAGATAATCTTATATTGAAGAGTGTTTCCTTGGTGGAGTTTTTAACTCTTCAGCTATTCAGGAGTTGTTTGAATTACATGGTGTTCTTGAGTTATTGTATCATAAAGGAGATAAGTTGAGAGTTGTGATTTTAATATATTTAATCAAAAGAAGAAGCTCAAGCTATTTCTAACACGCGATACTGCAGATTGAAGAATTTCAAGTACTATTGCAATTTGATGAGTAACTTAAAAAATAGCTTTTTTCATGAAAAGTTTGATGGAGTTTAATTTCTTTAGAAAAGGATTTGAATAATATGAAATGATGATCGACTGATTGAGAATGCAAAAGAGAGACATCACGATAATTATTAAAATTATTAATTTGATGTAGTATATCCATATGATATCATGGGTAAAATACAAAAAGGTACTTTGAATTTGTTTTCAGTTGAGATTCACTATTCTATTTACGATTGAAGTAATGATTGAAAAAGAGGAAAAATTATGTAATTATAAGGTCTTTTATGATGATGATAACACTTGAAATCGACAAAATAGTTGACAAGTACGAACCATTGGACTTGGATCCTTTTTTGGAAAGAAGAAGGGGCGGGGAGGGAGGGGGGGAGGGGAGAATTGTGACAATTGTCTTAATAATCAATAAAGCGTATGCTTTCACATTAGGTTTTTAAATTTATTATTTATATTTATAAGTAAGATATAAGATTTATATTATTTAATTAAAAAATAATAATTAAATTTTTGGTAAAAAACTTTTCAAATCTAACTGAATCAATTTATACTACTAATTTTGTTCAATGATATCTTTTTAGTTATACACATGACTTGGTCCAAAAGAAAGACTCAATGACATTTGAATTTTGTGTCTAATGTGCATCTCCAATTTTTCAATAAAAAAAATTAAGATTTATTGCGCAATTCAATCTTTTTTAATCTCTGATAAGATTTGAACTTAACATTTATGGTGTAAATGTTACTTATAGGTACATATGATGAAGTTGAAAATTACGTACAAGCAACATGTTCATGCTACAATTTGTTCACTATAAATAGAGAGATTTTCTCTCATTTTTAAATATCTATATATCTATATATCTAGCACATAATAAAAGAGAGACTACTTTTATAATAATTATATCAGACAAACATGCAATGCATGTTTAGGAAGTTTGCTTGCTTTAACATTACGAGTCCCTAAGTTTGAAAGTTAAACTACTCAAATATTCTTCTTATAAATTTATCATCTAGACGTTATAGCTTTTCTCCATATAAGACACACATTCAGGATATTTCAAAATAGTGAACCTGCACAACTTATCAAAAGTTTTCTTTATAGGCAAAAGTTGAATTTAATTATGTTTTCCATAACACATAAGTTCTAAATATGCTCATAAAGCGTATGTTAGGCTTAGTAAAATAGTGTAATTGTCCAAGAGACATAAGTTTTTTTTTTTTTTTATAAATCCCTGAGCTACATTTTGCCTCTTGGCAAAAGCTATAAAGTACCCAAAACATAAAGTTAGTAAATAGTGTAAATTATTGATTATGATGCATAAATTAGTTATGTAAAATTCCTGATCTAAGTTTTAAGAGTAAGAATTTAAGAGTATCTCATAAGTAAGATTTAGTGATAACATGTATACTATCACCCATTTATCATAAGTTGTTATCTTAATCTCCAAGCAATATTTTTCAAGATAAGTTCATTATTTAAAAAAAATAGCGAGAATAAAAATTCTCGACGAAAAATTTTTAGAGGACAAAAAATCAAGATGGAGTATTTTTGATGATAAGATTCAAGATCGGACACTTCAATGGACAGTAGACATGATTTTATTTTATTTTAAAAAAAAAACTAGAACATTTAGTTAACATTCTTTATATGAAATTTTTTTACCGCAAAGGAGGGAGTGCTACTTAATCTAATTATTCAACTTAAGTTAATAGTGTATTTGTAATGTTAAGTATTTATGTAAAATGAATTTTAAATGGTATTTGCTTAGAACACAATTTTATGCATGTAACACAAAATTTATTTTATACTTTTAAAAATATACATGTGCAGCGCACGTGCAATGAAAATTAGTTATTTTTAAAATCATCAAAAATTTCAAATAAAAGGAATTAAGAGGTTTGAAATCAAAATCTTGTTCATATATATGATCACTTCCATTGATCAACTTCTATTGCAAGTATACACACTTTGTAGCATAAATCTATTAGAAATATGATTGTGACTCAAATACTATCGTATTTAGGTCCGAATGTTATCTTTTATAAATATCTTCATCTTTGTTTTAGTTTTTAATTGATCTGATTAATTCAAAAACTTTATGTAAAAGAAATTCTGAATTCTTAATATTAAAATTGAAGAATCCTTAGAAATTAAAATTATGGCATCAAATAAGAAGCCCATGGCTTTGTTTTTTCCTCCTTTCATGGAGAAGTGTCATCTGAAATGACGGTAAGCTCCCTTCGAGATAGGCCAGATCAGGGACTATTAACGTCAAATGAGGAAACAGTAACAAGAGAATACAATAATATTATAATAATAGGTTGACAGCAAAAGCAACAAGTCGGTTTTCTTCTTTCCTGAGCCAATCGCCATTCGGAATTAGGGTTTGTTTTCAGTTCAAGCAAATATTAATCCGACGACGAAGCCTGTGCTCAATTGCTAAACCCTAATTCCTAACTTTGAATTTCTTGCTTCAGCTGACGAGTTTGGTGCTTTCACGGATTCCAATATCTCTCTGTTTCAGCGAGTAAGCTCCTTTTCCCTAATTTGCAAATTTTGTTTCCAGCTGTTGTTCAAATTCTCAGATCAACATGTATCATTCATGAAGGAAATGATTAGAGATTTTATTGTGCTATTAAAGTATTGATTTTGGTGTGTATTTGGAATTTGAGGGTAGGGCAAGAATCAGTAATGTGATTGCTACGGTCAGAACTTAAATTTATTGGTCTTGTAGCATTTCTGAAGTAATTTCCTAAAAATGATGGAACTATAGCTAATTGCAGTCTCTTAAGTATATGAGATTTTGCTGAATGAGGTCTGCGGGAAAAAAAGGGATTTTGCTGAATGAGGAATGATATAATTGCTGTTAGCTGTAAAAGAGGAACACAGAAAGAAGAGAGTAGAAGAAAAATCATTTTTTTGCATGGTGATCTCCAAGAGTTTGCAGGTGAAGAAGCCTACTGTTGTTAGTTGTTTAGTGGGGTCTCCCTTTTTGCATGTTTGATAAGAGGCATATTTCAACCTTAGGATAAAATATTTTATTTTCAGTACTTCCACTGCTTAGGTGATATAGTATTTACTTATTAAAAATGAAAAAAAAAAAAACCTTACGAGACTTTTGCAATTGGAAATTATGTTTGTCATTAATTTTGTATAAAATTTTGATGTCTTGGTGTTTGCAATTCCTGTGATGATTGTCTTCTAAAGACAAGTAGCTTTTTCTCTTCTCTTTGGGACTTTCCTTGTTCCCCATTAATAATCTGATTAAACATTCTGTACCACTTCCTTTGTTCATCTATTTCTTCTGTCTTGTCATCGCATATGTGGACATCATTGCCTAAGTACAACTTGCCTCCTTATTTACCAAAAAGAGGAAGAACCTTCTACGTCTTGTGAAAAGCATAGTTTTAAAATTGAGTAACATTTTACCTACTTCATTTCTTAATAGATTTTGTTTTTTTTAAGTTTTATTTCGTTCCACGTTCCTTTGGAAAGTATCAGTGCATGTCCACTGTAAGAATTCCTAACCCTCCTGAAAGTGGAGCTTTAGAAATTGAAAATATGAGTGTATCTCTGTGTGAACCTACATTCTGGATTATCTATTAGGTTCACCCCAAAAGGTTGTAGTTTTGTCCTGGATTTAGCTTTGTTCTGGCACGTTCTTTTTTCCGATGTGGACAAGGTAAAAGAAAAGGTTGATGAGCTCTTTTTTCTTTTTGAGAAGGTAACATGCATATATTAGACAAGAAACAGTACATGGGTTGTACTGGAATCATATATACAAGTGAGCAAAAGAGAGCAAAACATTCTACTGTTTTAACAGGAACATAATGTGTCTAGGATTGATATTGTATCCTCAGGGTGTTTCTGGTTGCACCAAAAACAAAGTAGCTTAATACAGTTAAGTTTGATCTTCTGTACTATGTGGCTGCTGTTCTCAAAGCATCTCAAGTTCTTTCATTTCCAAACTGACCACCAAATGCAAGCAGGGACCAACCTCCATCTTTTAATACTTCCTTGTTCTTTGTGGTGGTCTCAATATTACTCTTACATATTTTACTTTCTGCTTATCTTATCCATTCTGTTTTAGTTCCAGTGCTGTACTCTCACTGTTGCCTGGAGATATAGTTATGGACTTTTTCTAACCTATTAATACTTTCCAGGAGATATGCTGTACTCACATACTTGTTACTAATTAATGGATCCTGATAACAAGAGATTTGGAAGAGGTAAGACCCTTATGGTATTTTGCTTTTCCTTTGCAACAAAAGTTGTGCATGCAGTCTTTTTGCTTGAATCCTTATTTGACTACTGCAGATATTTGATATTTCGAGGTTCTTTAGGTGCATAACTAGCTTTTGTTTACAGTAAAATGAATTTCATTTCATCAGTTTTTTAATCCTTGTTTTGTGGCAGCTATCTCTTTCCGGATGCAAAAGTGATCTTTTACTGCTTTCTCATTGTTGTGTGCTTCTTCTGCACCAAAGGATGCATGTTCATTTTGGAGAAAAGAAAAGGACTAGTGATGCTAAGTTATTATATCTTTGGGGCCTTACACATGGCATAATTGTTTATCATAGAAGGAGTTTTTCTAGAAGTTTGTCATCACAGAACAATGTATTCTCAAGCATTTTCCTTCATCGCCTGGATGATGTTAGCTGTCAGATTGTAATTCTGACTTTTGATCATTGTGACTATTAGAAGCCAAAATTGATTTAATCTTGACAGAGGGAATTGATATTTTGTTCACGTGTGAGGTGCTATAAAGATTACTGGACTACTAAAGAATACGGGGTTCTCTTTTACTCATCTAAAAACAAAAGCTTATGGGTTTTCTCGAAGTGTTTGGATTTATCTCTTGATATCTGATGATGGATTAAAATTCAGACTCTGATATGGTTATCTTTTTGAGAACTAAGATAAGCCATACCAGAGTCTGAATTTTAATCCATCTGCAGACTCTGATATTTTGATCCATCATCAGACTCTGATATGGTTAAGTCTGAATTTTAATCCATTATCAGACTCTGATATGGTTATCTTTAGAATGCCTATCATTTTTAATCAAGACATCTTTAGTTTATAACTATTTTGGTCTGGTCAAAATGCACTACCAGGGCCCAGAGAACTTACAGGTGCTGTGGATCTTATTAGTCACTTCAAATTGTTGCCTCATCACGAGTTCTTCTGCAAGAGGTCACTTCCGTTGTCTATTTCAGATACCCACTATCTTCACAATGTGGTGGGGGACACAGAAATTAGGAAAGGGGAAGGGATGCAGTTAGATCAGCTTATACATGATACTTCTTTGTCAAGAGACACAAGTTCCCGCATCCAGCCATTTGACCTAGATGTTCTTGGAGAAGCTTTTCAACTACGTGAAACTGCTCCAGTGGATCTGCCTCCTGTAAGAAATCTATTGAAACTTAAGTGACAATGATCCATTTGAGTCAAGTGTCTTTTATGTAATGCCTTAACTTCTTCTGTTTCATAGTCTGAGAAAGGCATCCCAACTGTAGCTGGAAAATCCAAAAGTGAGTTGAAAGACAAGGAGAAGAAGCATAAAAGGCACAAAGATAAGGACAAAGAGCATAAGAAGCACAAACATCGTCATAAAGATCGAAGTAAAGACAAGGATAAAGATAAAAAGAGAGATAAAAGTGTTCATCATGATTCTGGTGCTGATCATTCGAAGAAACATCATGAAAAGGTCTGCTACTAGCAAAACCTTGAGATAGTTGGTGCAATATGTTGATTCTTGCTAAACATATCATCTGTTTTTGGGTTTGATGAAGTTTACATGTCTGGTTCAAAGAATAGCTCTTCAAATTAATGCTAAATATTGTCTTTTCTTAATAAAATTGTCTAAAGCCGGTGAAGTATTTGTCATGTGTTAGTAGAACTTTCCTTAACAATACCCTTAAATTACAGCGCATCATACAATTCTATCGAATTTGTTATCGTTTCCAGTTGTCAGTTGCCTTTATTGGATTGCAGGGAGAAAAAATCGAGGACATAAAAGTTTTACCGTTCTTGAAAAATGCGACCTGGACCCTGTGAAAAGATCTGTTACTTGACTCTTTAGTTAATAAGGCAAAAGGTTTCAGTTTGCTCTATGTTTAGTTTATTAATATGCTTCGACATCTGCATAGAACTCTTTCATGCTGCTGTAGATTTGATACAGGTTAAGCTATCCTCTCTCTTCTGACCCATTTGCGTTAACCTGAACTTTGAATTTGTTAATCTCATTTTTTGAAAAGGTAAGGTAAAATTTTATAAATGATACAGCACAAAGACTGTGTAGCTGTATAATATCAGCAGGGGAATATCAAAAGCAAAAGACAGCCTCAGCTAGCCCCAAAGTGATTCTAAATCCTATAGTACTGTTTCCACCTCAGTTACATATTCCAATTTACACCTAAAACAAAAGAAAATAATACAATTAGCCTTTATTTAGTGAATAGAGTTGGCACCATCGTCAAAGCATCTTCTATTTCTCTCCTACTTGTATAGTCCACCTTATGCATGCATGTATTCGTACTGAATTAGATGAGAGGTTAACGTTATAAACTTCTATTTGCAAAATGTGTTTCTTTCCCCTTTCCAATTAGTCCTAGTGATGCTTATCTACCGTCTACTTGGGATGCTTTTTGAAAAACACCAATATTTGCTGGAGTTTAGGACTTCAGCCAGAAGCAATCGGTTGACTGATTATGATATTTTCATTGATCCCAGAAAAGGAAGCATGATGGAGAGGAGGAAATTAATGACATTCACAAACACAAGAGAAGCAAGGTAGAACTGAATAATTTTGAATTCATATATTCCTTTATCTTTGGCATATTTCCAAACTTTAAGGTGGTGTATGAACAACTTTCTTTAAGTGTTTTCCTTGGAAATATTTTTGTGAGAAAGATGTCTAAATAGTTGTAGTACCTTCCTTTTTTGGGTTGAAGTTGCGTGTTTTTTGATTTGAATATTTCTATTTTTTCAAAAAGTAACCCAGAACTTCTATGAAGAACTTTACCAAACAAGTATCCAGAAAGTTTCAAGTTATTCTTCTGAACAAGTTACATAGGTAATCTTACATTAGCACCTGTATCTTCATCATTTTCTAACTCTGCCGTATTCACATGCTGAAATATTGCAGCACAAGGGCTCAAAGATTGATGAGATTGGTGCAATAAAGGTAGCAGGCTGAGATATGTGTATGGTTCTATCATTTGTTTTATCCTCAGACTTTGCAATTGAGAATTTGGAGGGATCCTTTACTTAATATTGTGAAATTGTAGAGGTACAGAAGTTAATGTCCTGCTATATCCCATTAATTGTAGAACTTATTGGCTTGCCCTGTTGCTTCAATCTTATATTTTTCACATCGGCAAGATTGTTCCGTTGAGTTCACAGTATAGTCAGATCGCATCAAAATTTTGTGCATATGTGATTTTGATTTATATAGCGGAACTTTGTTTTCCTTTTCTGAAATTACCAATTCAAATAACAGAATCTTTACTGTTTTAAAGTAGCAGCATATGAAACATCAGGTATACTTTCTGTCCTTTTGTTAGGGATCTAAATAGTATTTCTCCTCCTGAAAAACCAGATATATTTATCTTTAGTATTTTTCTATATTCTATTCTATATATTCATATATAGATATATAGAAGTGTGCAAGGAAGCAGCTGGCAGTTGTCCTGCCAGCTTGCTTCGGGGGCTATTTTTGTCATTCTGTGTTGCTTTCTCCATTTTAATTTATTTATCTTATTTTTTAAATTTATTATATATTTAAAAATTACGTAAAAAGTATTATAAAGTATAGTAATTAGCAACATACAATATTTAGAATTAGAAGATATATAAAAAAAGTTTGTTAACTCTTGAATGGGACAGAGAAAGTAACACATTATTTGAAATACTGTAAAAAAAAACTATAATTCACAATAATAAACAACTTCAAAATTGAAAAATATATAAAAAATTTAAATGATATTTGAAATTCTATCGACACTACATAAATTGGGACAAAGAGGGTAACATATATTATTTTAAAATTCTGTAAAAGGTATTATAAATCACAACAGTTAATAATTTAAAATAATTAAAAGACATACCTAAAATTTGATTGACCTTCGAAATTTTATCAGTGTATATAAATTGAAACAAAAAAAGTAACATGTATTATTTGAAAATGACATAAAAAGTATCATAAATCACAATAATTACCTACTAAAAAATTTAGAAGACATAAAAAATCCTATTGATTCTTGAGTTCTATCAGCGCCACATAAATTGGTACAGTAACATATATTATTAAAAAATTACGTTAAAATTGATTGAGGGCCATCGGACTGGGTAAAACCTGAATTAATCGTAGTGCACTTGCGGGAAACTCCTTGCCGAGGGCCTGTGCACCCCTGGGATTAGTCGGGCTCTAAGAGACTCGGACACCCGGTGCAAATAAAAAAAAAAAAATATATATATATATATATATATTTGAGCCATGCTAACATGGGCTCCAAATCTAGTGTATCTAGATACATGTTCCTTTTTTAAAATGCTAAGAAGTATCTAGCCGGGTTGCAAATCTAGTATATCTAGATACATGTTCCTTTTTATAATTTTAAGTATATCATCTCAACATTATATCTTAAAAACATCGAGAGGCCAAAATATGGTTGCAAGTTATGGCAAAACTCAACATGCATATTATCCCTTTGCCTGACTCTATACTAGATGAGTGTAAAATAATCATATTTGTCTACCTTGCCGTGCATGTAACCTGGAGGATAAAAAGTGAAAGTTGCCAAAGGTTAGTTGGAAAGGATTGAAATTTCTTAGACATATTGGCAATACAAGCAATCAATTCTGTGTGATTCGTTAGCTCCTGGTTTTTAACTATTATAGCATATTCTCTCATATAAGAGTTAAGTATACTTAAGATTCTTTGTTGTGTCACTAAAAACTTTGATCGACACGAGTATGTTTTTGACTGTGTAAAACTGGAGTATATCAACTGACCAAGCATCTGGGTATATTGTATTTTATCCACTTAGATTATGAATGCTTAGGCAGACTGGTTCTGTGAATTTGCAGTATGATAGTTGTTCCTTTTGGACATATTCATAGGTGACGGTGGAAACTGGACGCTCTGTGAAGGAATTGCATGAGCATTGTCTAACTTTGCTCAAGCACCCTTTTCTTAATTTTTTTAATTATATAGAGGGGAAGGGATTGCAGGGTGGGGAATTGAACCCCCACCAAGAAGGTGGAAGTTCAAGTATCCAACCAACAGGGGCCGTGATGGGCTCAAGTACTTGGGTGCATAAAAACATCAATTTGAATATGTCGAACTCTTGGTAAAACATCAATTTGAATGTCCAACTTTCTTTGGTAAAATTTGTTCACTCTTTGGTTGGTAAAGTTATCATTTAAAAACAAAACTGATGTAAGCCTTGATTTAAAGAAGGCTGATGTAAACAGATTCAGCTTTATTACTTAGTTTCTAGTGTCACACTTAATTGAAGTCTCTGACGGTCTGACTTATTATTCCTCCCTATTTAGTTCTCTAGACAAGAAAGAGCAAAAAAACAGTATCAGGAGAAAAAAGAGAAGAAGGGACAAAAGGGAAAAAGGAAAATAAGGATTTCAGAAAATCCATGTTCCCTTATCGAGTATTAAAAGCAGGAACTTGACTTCACAGTATAAACTTGCATTGCATCTCAGTATTAAGCACTGTATATATTTTACTATTGTTAAGACTGGTTCTGTGTAACCAGTTGGCAAGTATTTTGCTCCTTTCGTAAAATTGTGAAAGGATCCCAAAAGGAAAAGAATTTGCCTGGCCATCTGCAGAGGCTTATAATCAGATGGGCCATTTCTTATATATATGGTCCATGTACTTGCATATGTTTTAGAATTCTTTTTTCAGGATAAAATGAAGGAGGAGCATGGTCCTTGTACTTTATTTATCCACATGAATGTTTAGATTATTGCATCAAAAGTGTTTGTAGCAGCCTAGTATGCACTTCCTTAAGTATAAATGTAGGTAGTCCTTTGACTGCTAATCTGAAAATCAAATGGCAGCTACTACCATTACATGTTCTCTTTCTATCCTCTACCTATTTGTGTATTTATTTTTTGAACTGGAGCTGTGATAAGAAAAAAGGAAGACGGAATTGGATGGTAATTTATAATTTGTTTTCAGTTATTGTAGAAAGGCTAAACAAGACACAATTAGAAGAGTACTTCAGCAGTTGATATTGAACAATGTATCCAACAAAAGATGCTTTCAGATGTCCCTGAAGGGACTCCAAAAATGCACATTTCGGCTTAAGAAAAGCAGCCACCTGTTCAGTTTCTGGAATTTTGTATTTAAGATGTCGTAGAAAGGTTAAACAAGACACAGTTTGGACAGTGCTTCAACATGTGAATATTAAATGGTTGGATTTGATAAAGCAGCTTCGTGCTCAGTCTCTGCACCATTCTGAATTTTCACTTTTAACAGGTATCCAAAGTGAACATCTGTGTATCTAATCTTATGATATTAAACATATTTCTCTCTATCTGCAACACATGTCATTTGTTGTGGAAATCGTGTTTCGCTTTCTTTTGAAGTCGGTGTCTGCACCTATTTGAATTTTCACCTTTGAACTGTTATCTATAATGAACATCTTTGAAGACTCTTTCGTACCTACTAACTTCAAGGATGAGAAGTAGGTCCCTTGTTTCTGGTATGGCAGGAAGAGTTCTAGCCTTTCTGTTACCCTAATGGTATTAAAGCATATTTCTATTTACTTGATGCTGAGTTCTTGTTTCTATTTGGAAGCACTCTATAGATATTAAGAAATGATCTTTTTGCATGCTACCTAGTGACCTTATAGTTGTTATAAGGGTCTAATTTGGGAACCAGTCTTTGATCTTTTTGTGCCTGGGGTGTGTGTAATATTTCAATGATAGGTTTTAGCTTCTTCTTTTGGGGTGGTGGTGGGTAGGTGGGTGGGGGTTTTTATTTCTGGATAGGTTTATATGGTTCTAGTTCACATTTATCATTATTATGTTTGTTCTGTAATTGAAGGGTTTATGTGGGGCTTCTGTTTGTGCAATCCCAAGATTGAAGTGAAATGGAACAAGACATTGGTACTTTGGAAACGTAGTGTTCATTACCTATGTTACTCGGACCCTTCAAAAATGTCATCGGGTGTGTCGGATCCTTCAAAAATTAGTGTATTTTTGCAGGATCCAACATGGGTGCGGCAACATTTTTGGGCAGTCCGAACAACTTAGTTCATTACAAGCAAGACAATTGAAGTATTAAGAGAGTGATCATCATATAAATCTTCTATTTTTAATGGAGTATAAAGTTTTTACTTTGTGAGCAGTACTTTAGAAAAGTTTATTTGACATGAAATTTATCCTTTTCGTATCCTTCTTGATGTTATCAACTAAGAGTAGAGCAGCGTGGTGCCTGTTACGCCACATATTGCATAATGCGCCTGCTTATTTTTCCATGCAGAATTGCCTTTGGACTTACTAAAGATTGCCAAGAAGGTGTATTCACTTGTTGAAGTAGATTTTAGTGCATGGTACAACTGTTGAAAAAGCACCTCTTTGGGTCATATAAAAAGAACTTCCTTATAGTTGGGCATTGTAACTGAAAACCTTGATCCCTTGATTCAGCTTTAGTGAGTTACTGCATAGTGTGTTGTGGTCATTTGTGTGCTCCCTCTCTTTCAAGGGCTCTAATCTCGAGGCTTAGTGTTAAACAACAGCTTTGGGTAATAAGAAGAGAAGGTTTGATGTAAGTGTTGGTGTGGTCTTTTATGATTTGTCCTTCCTATTGAACTTGAAGGTGATCCCATCATCAGCATTCAAACATCCAACATAGGAGGGGACAATGTTTAAAAGGATGTCTATATGTACAATACTGGGAATTCTGCTCGTTGTGGCATGATGTTCTTGTTGTATATACTAGGGTAGAATGAGATCAAAGAATCTTTTTTTGACATGATTTGGTTAACTGGGGTTCCATATGCTAATAGTTGAGGGTATTGAATAAAGACAATTCTTTCATCCCTTGGACGTGAAGAGTCTGGGCAAATTACGTTTCCTTATAGGGAAAAAGAGGGAACTTTGAACTTTTAGCTTATTTGACAACTTCCCTCATCAACATAGTTGACAGATCTTGTAATTCTATCAGTGTCGTGAACTATACCCCAAATGATTGATGGTACAGTTTCCAAAAAGATTAAGGCCCGTTTGGCTTAGCTGAAAAAAATAACTTTTAAAAAGTGTTTTTAAAGTACTGAAATTTATTTGAAAAATAAGTAATTATATGTTGGATAAAAGTGTCATAGCTGAAAAAAAGTTTGATGTGTTTGGCACATAAGTGCTATTAAACACCTTTTTAATTAAAATGTCTAAAATACCCTTCAAGCTGTTAACATTATAAAAATAGATTACTTTAAGATTTTTCTATCTAAAAAATAAAATAAAGTAAAATAAATTTATATTTTAATTCAATATCAATATAAACTTATTATTTATACAATTAATTTTTAAAATATATAATTTTTGGATAGATCACATGTAAATTTTAAATGTCTTTTAGTTTTGTTTATGAGTAATAGTTATTATCTATCATATTAATATTTTTTTGCTATGATAAATTATTTATAAAAAGAATGGTGAAAGAAGAAATATATTTCAATATACAAATTTGATGAAAGAATGGTGATAAATTATTTATAAAAAAAATGGCGAAAGAAGAAATATAAAAGTTAATGGTATTTTGGGTAATATAAAAGAATATTATGGGTAATAAGGCAATTGTATTGGTCAAACTATAATAACTTATAAGCTGAAAAATAAAAAATTGGGGGTAACTTATTTTAAGCAATTTTTAATTTTTTTAAGCTACTTTAAAATTTACCAAACAGTTTTATAAGCTAGAAAGAACTTAAAAGCTGGTTTGATCAGGTTTTAAGCTAAGCCAAACGACCCTAATGGTATTTCATACTCTCTTTGTCCCATTTTAATTGAAGGGAAAATGGTAAAAAATATCCTTGTACTATCAGAAAGGATCAAGAATGTCCTTCATTTATACTTTGGGTCATTTATGCCCTTGTACTATCAGTAACGGAAAAGGGTAAAAAATGTCCTTAATTTATACTTTGGTCCAAATATGCCCTTGACAATGATACTTTGGTAAAAAAATGTCCTTATTGTTACCAAATGGGTCAGAAATGTCCTTCTTTAAATGAATGTATATATAAATATATATATATATATATATATATATATATATATATATCTTTTTCTCACCCTCATCTCCATCGCTCTCTTCTACACCTTCATTGTGTGGTTTAACAACTTGATACGCGTATAGTTGTTACAGTTTTGAATATTATCCTTGTTCTTGTACAACAAAATCATTGTACTCCTCCTCCATTCATCGGGCATCTTGACAGTCTTCATAATAGCATTGAGCAGTCTAATCAACCACTTTATGCCATCCTTGACCATGTTCTTTCAAAAATTTATCGAAATCTCATCTGGTCCGATCGACCTCCCTCTCTTTATCCTAGTAATAGAACGTCTGACCTCCTCAACTCTGAACCGCCTACAATAATCAAAATCTCGATGACTTTTGGAGTGTGCCAATTCACCCAACTTGATATCTCTTTCTCCTTTTTCGTTTAAGGGTTTATGAAAGTAAGTTTGCCACCTTAGCTTAATGGAAGTCTCATCTACCAACACCTCGCCTTCCTCATCCTTGATACACTTCACTTGGTTCAAGTTGCAAGCTTTCCTTTCTCTCTCTTTAGCGAGCCTATACAGTCTTTTGTCACCGACCTTATCACTTAGCTCCACATATAGGCGCTCAAACGCTGTTGTCTTAGCACTCGACACTGCCATCTTCGCTTTTGTCTTTGTCTTCTTATAAATCTCCTTAAGCCTTCGCTTTTCATCCTCATCCCTACACTCCAACCACTTTGTATAAGCAATATTCTTAACTTTTACTTTGCCTTGGACTTTGTCATTCCACCACCGATTGCCATGACGCCCACCAAAAGTCCCTCTCAAAATTCTTAGTACCTCGGTAGCTACTTTTCTAATGCAACCCGCAGTAATGTCCCACATATTGTTCACATCTCCACCACTACTCTAAGCCTCTAAACTACTCAGCTTTTCTTCCATCTTTTGTGAAAGGGCAGGAGTCAGGCCTCCCCATCTAATCCTCGATAGGGCTTTAAAAGTCTTATCTTCTTTTCTCTCTTAATCTCTAAATCCATCACTAGAAGCCTATGTTGAATGGAAATATTTTCACTTAGAATAACCTTGCAATTCTTACAAAGGCTTTTATCACCCTTTCAGAGAAGTAAGTAATCGATCTGAGTCTTAGCTACCGTACTATAAAAGATAATCAAGTGATTTTTCCTCTTCGAGAAACATGAATTAGCAATAACTAACTCAAAGGCTTTGGCAAAATCCAATAGAGACGTCCCACCTCCATTCCTCTCCCCAAAATAAAAGCCTCCATGAACATCTTCAAACACGTTAGTGGTTGCCCCAATATGTACATTAAAGTCACCCCCAATGAAGATTTTTTCTGAATCTGGTATGCCTCTCACAACCTCATCCAAATCTTCCCAAAAGAGTTTTTTGACTTCCTCATCTAGGCATACTTGAGGCGCATAGGCACTAACTACATTCACTACATGCCTACCAACCACAAGTTTGATAGACATCACCTTATCGTTAAACCTTCTAACCTCAACCACATAATCCCTAAGGTCCTCATCTACTAGGATACCTATACCATTTCTACCCCTAGAACCACCCGAGTACCATAACTTAAACCCATCTACGTCCCGAGCTTTGGTACCTACCCATCTGGTCTCCTGAACACACACTATATTAATGTCTCTTCTTAAGACACTTCACTAGCTCTATGGATTTCCCAGTAAGTGACCCTATATTTCATGACCCTACCCTTAACTTAAATAAACCCGTGCTCCTCTTACCACCCCTACCCCTTACCTTCGACCACAATCGACGACATGACTCTAGTCCACCATTAGATCCTGAAGCCACTAAACTAAGAACTACTAACTCACTAAGCTATAAAGATCAAGAAGATACAATCTAGAGAAAACTATAATACCCCACACTATAGAATAGTGAAATATAAACAATCAATATGATATGTACAAATCAAGATGAATAAACGAATAAAGGCAACACAATATTATATTTAAGCTCGCAAAATATAATAAATGGTAATTATAAATTTATGGTGACAATAATATAGAGCAATTTGCAAGAACTCTCTAACAAATAAATTTCCAACGAACAAACGTAAATTCAACACGTAAAGGAACCCAATTTCAGAGCAAATTCAACAGTCGCATCAAGTAGAAATTTACTCAACCATAATCAATCAAGAACAATGAACAATGTAATCAAGAACACTGAAATAAGGCAGTCACAACCAGTCAAGAATTATGGAGTAGTATAGTCAGTTTTGCAGTCAAGAAATAGTAAATAGAGAAGAGTTTGGGGGATATCACTTGGAAAAGGTTTGATAACAATTAAATATTTACTAATTAAATTTTTTTTATAAATGTCCTTCATTTATAGTTTGGTCCAAAAATGCCCTTATCGTAAATATTTTGGTCCAAAAATTCCCTTATTATTATTTAATGGGTTAAAAACCTTTTTTAAAATAAATTTATTATTTATTATATTTTTAAACACATGATTTTTCTTACAGTATTTTTTTTAATTAGTAAATATTTATCCTACTTCAATTCGAGAAAAACAAATTTAAAATATTTTTTTGCTTTATTATAATTACTGTTTTTATTGTTATCTAAATAAAAAATAATGTTTGATTTACTATTAAGATCTTATATTTATGACATATATTATTTGCTATAGGGGTACAATGTTTTATTTTAATTGATAAAATAAAATTAAGAAAATAATTATTTTCTTACATTTTTATTAGTTAATGTGATTTAAAATAAACAAAAATAAGAAAAGAATTCTTTAAAGATAATATTTTTATTAGGAATACAATATGTTTAAAAAGAAAGTATATATATACATTCATTTAAACAAGGACATTTCTGACCTATTTGGTAACAATAAAATCATTTTTGGACAAAAGTATAATTGACAAAGGCATTTTTGGATCAAAGTATAAATCAAGAGCATTTTTGAACTTTTTTCTTTAGTATCATGACATTTTTGACCAATTTCTGATAGTACAAAGACATAAATGACCCAAAGTATAAACGAAAGACATTTTTTATCTTTTCTGATAGTACAAGGACATTTTTAATCCTTTAATGCACATATATTAAGAAAAACATTTAAAGACAATTTATGCCATACTTTCCAATATTGTCTTTTGTAAAATCATAAATATGTAGTGTAATTTATCTCTTGGAAAACATAAAAGTTCAATAAATGAAAGGAAAAATATGAAAAAAATTTCAAACATTCACTTTGAATTTAGAACAATTCAAATATTTTGAACATTGAAAAAAACTCTCAAAAATTCAATTAATTTGGGACCGGAAAGTATAATCTACTTTGTCTTGTTCTTTGCTTCTTTGGGATGGGAAAGAGGTGAACTAATAATTGCTGTGGGAAGCTCGCTACAGATATGAGAGTAGATGTGTTGTGTGCACCTTAATTAAGAAGCAGTGGCATCTGATCTGATGTTAGCCTAGAACGACTTGGGGGATCGATAGGATTTTTTATGGAGCCATGTATGAGTGGTGACAGTTTGTTAGGATAAAGCAAATGCACTCTGCCTACCTTTTTGCCAAACATACATTTGGACCAAACAGACGGAACAAATATGCTGAGAGTATTATTACTGTATTTATTCCAAAACATACTATTTTCCAAGTGAATTAAAAAATTACCATGGAGGAGATATGCTAGTTGATGCTCTAAATACAATAAGAATACCCGTTTCTTTCATTCTTTAAATGCCATATATTTTTATTGAGTCAAATTTAGGGTACTTCTAGGAAATACGAAACCAAAGAAAGCTAAAAAGGGGGGAGAAATCTTTTAAGGCTAATCTTCACCCTTTGTTTTTCCTGCATTGCTTTTTGGTATTGGGGCAATCGTCCTTTAGAATTTAAAAAGCTCGTAAGTCATAATAAAGGGAGCATATAAGATCATTAAAAATTGAGAAAGTAGCAAATGTCCCTCTTCAATTACACGCTTCAACTTTATGGGTCCTATCAAGTATCACTCACTAAATTGTTTAAAACTTAAAATTATTACATCCTTAAAAAGCCACAATCATATTTATATTGTTTGGTGACGGTCACATGTTTGTGACGTCAGTTGTCTTTTTTTAATTATTTTTTACCTTTTTATCCTATATTTCCAATTTTCCATCTTCCCTTCGAACACCAAAAGTCCTTTCACCATTTTTTTCCTTCACTGCGAACACCAAGACTTCATAAATCAATCTAGCACCATCCGCTTGCTAATGCTTCTTTTCTTTCTTTACAATTGCTTATAAATTAATTCACATTGTTGGTATACATAACAATGGATACTACTTTCATTCTCAAAAGCACATGTGGATTTCACTGAAAAATCTAAAATTCTTTTTGAGATTGGAATAAAATTGTCAAATTGAGATACTGATAATCAAGATAAAAGTTTTTCAACCCAATCGACCTTGCGGGTAGGCATATAAAATGATGATTAACAAATTGAATAATATCAATAAAGAATATAGGATTTCTGTGAAGTTAATATGTGTGGTTGAAAATCTAATAATACATTTGGGGGTGGGGGTGGGGGTGGCATTTGGCTAATTTCTCTTAAAAGTTAGGTAATTATCCTACATTTATTATGGCAAAACGAGCCACTGTATCTTAATTATTAATTAAAAGGGTAAATTAGCCAATTTTTTAAATAAATAAATAAATTTGTGTGGGAATAGTCCATATATATGTCCATCTCTAATTCTTTTATTTTTTAAACTAGGTAATTTGCTCGTGCTTTGCGTGATTTTGAATTGACTTATTCATTAAAATAATGTAAGTTTTGTGCTAATAATGTTTTGATATAAATTTCCGTAGAGTGCTTAGAAATGACTTTTAGGTGATATAAACTTAGGTCAATGGGTGCCGAATTAGAGAATTATTTATTATTATAATTATGCACTTTTTCGTTGTTGCTAACTAAATTTTGGTGAAAATCTTTCATTCTTGTAGAATTTCAATATTGTTGAAAATTTTCTCCTTGAATATATAATTTGGGAGAAAACTTGATTGAAATAGTAATAAATGAGTTGTAAATGACGAAAAATTGAACTTTGAAAATTTATGAAACTATTCGGGAATTATGAAAATTTAGTAAAGAATGAATTTGGCATGATTATCATATTTATTATCTACTTATATTTGATATATTCGAGTTTGTTCCAAGAATATCACTACAAAAATTTCAAATGCCAGATGTTGATTTACAGAAATCTCAAATAAATATTAGTATCATAAGTAACTAGGACTCGAAGACACAAAGAAGTGGATGGTCTTGAATTTAACATAGAAGTGCTTGACCGCAAAGTATAAAGAGATATTTTTTTATTGTCCTCATTTGTAGTTTCCTTTGATTTGCACTAATTGTTAACAGTCCGCTGCTCATGAGAATTCTCTTTGATTTTTT
Source organism: Solanum aculeatissimum (assembly GCA_038996855.1). Taxonomy (NCBI): domain Eukaryota; kingdom Viridiplantae; phylum Streptophyta; class Magnoliopsida; order Solanales; family Solanaceae; genus Solanum; species Solanum aculeatissimum. The sequence goes on from JBCEWC010005697.1 coordinate 24,089, forward strand.
TCTTCTAACCTTCCTCGTTTTGCTTATCGTCGTTAACATTGTCCAAAAATTTTGCTTTCATCTCCTACAAAATATTTGGTATAAAACATTTACTTTCCAAAATAATTAAGTTGGTAAGTACTTGTGATCACGTTCTTATGTTGTTAACAATGAAGTTGTCACGCCCCAAAAGATGGGGAGGCATGACTGACACTCGATATCACCATTGGCCGAGTAAGCCACTGAACATACCAGTAACTTAAACTAGGGACCAAAAGATCGGGCAACATAACGTCTGAAAAATTGAGACTGAACCATTTAGGTCATGACCTAGTCATCAATCAACCAAGCACATCAG
>JBCEWC010005698.1:0-24424 GCA_038996855.1 Solanum aculeatissimum
GGGAAATGGGGGAGGGAATTAAGAAGTGGGGAGGTGGAGAATCAAACCCTAACCAACAAGGTGAAAGTTCAGGTCGTCAACTAACTACACTAAGATTCCCCTTATTCTTCAACTCCTAAAATTGAATGCTGAATATTGCATATCTTCTACTCAGAATAGTTGCATCTTACTACAAAGCTCTGGGATTTCCAATTTATTTTACTGCAGAACATATACAGAGACACATTAAAAAAAAAGTAAACAATCCAACCAAATATGCAGGTATCTTTTGATATGGTCTAGACTAGCCAGTCAACTTGCTGCCAGAGAAAGTTAAGCTTCTGTGACTCAATCAAAATCCTACTAATTCAAAGTACAGACTGGATTATGGATGACCTGCTTTGACATATTATATGGATACCCCATCTGTATGAACATCTCAAGGAGGAGTTAGGAAATAGAAAGATTTCACGTTCTCTAATTAAAAGGACTGGGCACTCAGATTAAAGCACTTGGATTAACAATCAAATATTTCATTTTTCTCATCAAATTCCCTTTAGGTAATCTGTTCATTTTGGTCACGAGTATACATCGGTCACACAACAATGAAAGCATCGAAAGTGCAAAGCCTCGCCATGTATTTTCAGTCCACATCATTTTCCACATATTCCATGCTTGCATAGATTGTGATGACTTTTCTTTACCGATAATGGTTTAATCCCTGAGAGAACATATATAAGACTTGCCTTCCAAAGAGTTACCAAGAAAGTGTTCCTTAATGTTATTGATATTGGTTTGATCCCTGAGACGGGAACCTCATGAGTGCTTTAAAACTGGTCAGGAAACAAAAACCACTTTATCTGTGCAAAATCAGTTCTATCCATGAAAGACACTCCTATTCCTTACATCTAGCTTCTTTACAAATAATACTCAGGACATCTATACTACACGAACCTCATGGGTACACCAAACTGGACTAGAAAGGAAAACTAGACTCCGTAAAAAATGATTTACTACCCCTCATAGGTTCTCCTATATCTTTCCTTCCAAGTACCTATATGAGAGGAAACGACCAGCATCTGATGCTTAATATTTGGTTTAACATTTTTTATTTCATGTGGAAAAATTCATATCTTTTTTTACGGAAGCTTCTTTATTTTCCTGATAAACTGAATGCTAAAGGAAGGAAAAAGACAGTCCCTCACACCCAATGGATAGATCACTTCTGGTCATGAAATGAAAATGAGTTTCTGATTGCTGTATAACCTATAATACAACTGACTAGTGTTGGGTTCTTTAGATCACATATCACTTTACTCCTTTTCTTTAGTAAGTACTGATAAGAGCATGGACCTTGGCGTCACTCAATCATGACCACTAGTTCACGAGGTTAAAATTGCTCAAGACCGTATAAAGGAAAAAAAATTACTACATTCCAGACCGATGTGAGACTCTAACAAGTATCATACATCACTATTCTGAGGAAACTTCCAAAAAACAAGAACAGTTTCATAAGTTAGGGAGGATTTCAAAAGCTTCAATAGTAAAATTACCGAGTAAAGATTTACAAGGTAGATCTGCTACTAAATAGGAAAATAAATGTCTATCATATCATTTCCAAAAGGGCTAGATGAATTTGTAATTCACAATGGGTTGCTAACTCATAGTTACTCTCCATATATTTCAAGGAAAACACCACAAACAAGAAATTGAAAATGAGAAAAGATGGGAAAAAGAACCAATATTGCAATAGTACCTTCAACTTTTGGAAGTAGAAATCCATTTCAGTACCGATTCCATCCTTTACCATATTTTCTGAGGAAAAAAGTTGCTCTTCTGCAGATCCTTCACCAACCAAAGCTTGCTGTACTCACAAACAAGGCAAGAACTATACTTACATATGATCAATCAAATCACCAAGCAATACATCTTTTACCACAAGTACATATCATATTGAACGGAAACAAGTAAGGATGAACTAGCAAAAGAAGGCACATACAAAATGTAGCCACTGGACGAACTGCTAAGCAATAAGTTAAGTCAATTTTTTGATTTTTGAATAACCGAGAAATCTCTGAGTGCCAGCGGTGAGCGACTCGGAACTTGGTAGATAGTGGATTCGCTCCTCTACCCTTCTTCACTTAAAAACCATCCTTTTCCCTGCAGCAGGGTTCAAACCCATGTCATATGCCTAATCTACACATCACACACCGCGCTCTTGAAGGGGAGCCTTGGAGTTACTGGTAAAGTTGTTGCCATGTGACCAGGAGGTCATGGGTTCAGTGCATAGAGGGAGCTGTAGCGCACGGGGCTAGCCCTACACATCACGCTCTTACCACTAGACTAAAGCCCTAGGAGCTTAATGGTTTTATCTCCTAAAACGAGATTTTAGATAGATATGAAGAAAGATTTCAGGAATGCTAAATAAGAATATCTCATCCTGCTCATTTCCATCAAGAGAAATAACTACCAGTGGAAGCATCTTTACAACACAAATGCTCAATAGTTAGCTGTTTCCTTGATCAAGTAAAAGTATTTCATTCAACACAAATGCTCAACAGTCCCAGCTAGAAAATTGGGTCTCGCTAGAACATTGTGGAGACCCAATTTTCTAGTTGATGTCATCATCTTTTACATAAATCAGTGTTGAGTGTCTACCTCCCACAAGGCCACAACATATAATAGCTAAATCATCAGAAATTTGGTTCCAGAACAAGATGTGATAGAAGCTAAGTCTCTGCTTTCATTTTGCAAAGTGATGCTGTAAATTTGATTGAGTGAATAGGTTGAGAACCTCCTACCTATAATTGTTTGTGAGTTTCATACCTAAACTACTGGGTGTTCACATAACCTCCCTGAACTGCCATGAACTCATACTAAAATATTCCCCGGAGAAATATAACATGGTACGTTTGCATCACGCTCCAAAACTTCCCGAAAGAGTTCCAAAATGGCAGTACATGTGGAAAATAATTGAGTTAATAGGTTAGAAAAACCTAAGCTATCAACATTTTTCAAGTTTCATACCTAAACTATTATGTTCACAAAACCTCTCTAAACTCATTGTGCCAGGTGGATTCATGTTTTCATCTCCCATGTGTCTCTCAGCAAGTTATCCCAAAAATTTCGCTAGATATTCAAATTGATATTATAGGCCAGGTAACCAGAACACTTAATACTCTAGGTATGAAACTCGCAAAATGATGATAGTTTGTGGTGGTGGTTGGGTTTTTTTTTTTGGAGCAGGGTGGGGGGCCATATTCACTCAATTTAATCTAATTTTATGTAGATAATCTAATTAACGCGAGTGAATAGGTTTAAAACCCCTCCAAACTGTCTAGAGTAATTATCTCCAACAACCAAAAAAAAGATTATCTAGAGTAGGGAAATATCTTACAGTAAGGGTGCGTGATTTCCACAAGGTATCAATTATCTAGAGTAGGGAGATATCTTACAGTAAGAATGCTTCATTTCCACAAGGTAGATACTTGATGATTCTTCCTTTTGGACAATATATGGTTAAAGTTGAAAGAAGTATTTGAAGTTCAATTTGAAAACCAAAACTCCCTCTGTTTCAAATTATGTGTCTTAGTTACTATTAGAAAAATCTGAATATTTTCTTTGACCATGATATTTTCAAATACTTTCTATATATCTAGAATTGTTAACCACTGTTACTTGGTACCTTTTATGTACTATCTAAAAAGGCAGCCCAATGCATCAAAGCTCCTGCTATGTGTAGGGTCCTGGGAAGGGCCCAACCATAAGTAAATATATAAATTTTGTTTCAAAAAGATTGAAGATTCTATGTTCAAATTTACACAGAACATTATTCGACCCTAATACTCAGAATCAAGCCACACAAATTGAAAAGAAGGGAGTACTTGAACACGGTGTTTACACATAACTTTCATTTGGAGAAAATGTTGAAGTTTTGTAAGTCAAAACCATTATTTCACTTGATATCCACCTCAAATAAGTTTTCCAACATCAAACAAAGTTTGACCCAAATACTATGAATCAAGAATCACAAATTGAAAAGGAGGGAGTACTTGAACCCGGTGTTTACACATAACTTTCACTTGGAGAAAAAGTTGAAGTTTTGAAATCAAAACCATTATTTCACTTGACATACACCTCAAATAAGTTTTCCAACATCAAACTAACAATTTTAAGTTGAAGTTAAATATCGGACAAAACTTTAAAAAGAAAACATTGATTTACAGATATTATAACATTACTTGCAAATAATGGTTTACTGGGTATGCTATTGTTGTTGTTGTACTTGCAAATAGTATTTGGTTTGTAGTTATGTCCAAACATCTTAAGATTAAACAATTAGAAGATTGATAAAAGGCAAGATTCCATGCACCATCTTAAAAAGTACTAATGAAGCATTCAAGATTTCAGAAAAGATGACATAGAAAAAGCACCTGATTGGTAAAAACATATTCTAGCTCAAATCTAGCAACTATGCAAAAATGTTGTTCAGGCAGACCCCATTCTGGGATTACACTAGGTTTGTTGTTGTTGTAATATTGGACCATCAAGATGACTGGAAAGAGATTGATCAGAGCCAAGTAAATTGTGGAAAATCTGTGGGACTAAGCTCCCTTCTCTTACCATTTTCCCCCAGAATTTTAGGATGCTGAAATTCATGAACATATAAGCAATAAGAGTTTATCGAGGACTGTCACCAAAACATAATTTAATCATGCATATTATTACACTCAAATTAAGAGGTCTAAACCTACTGAGTAGTTCTCCAAGTAACTTAGTTTAGAAAGTTTCTTGTTTGATAAAATTCACCAATGTTTGAGATGCATACGCGGAAAATTTTGAAATTAGCAATGGCAATTCCTCGGCACCATTAGGATAGTAAAGTGAAAAAGCCAGTGGCACCAAGAATTTATTCTGTATTACAGGAAACAAAATATAACAAGACAAACAGGGCACTTAAAATATTTTATTAATATCTCAGTAAAGTATAGTGGCCAGCTTCTAGATAACAAAGTTGTGGTGTAAGATTCACGATAACTGAGTTCAAACTTCACGTATTCTAATGCTTCCTGGGGACAGGTTTTCCTCGAGAAAAAAAGTAATGCATTCCATAGAGCTCATCAAAAGAGTAGGAATTGAGAAGATCCAGAGTAGATTCGTGTCAATGCAGATTTAATTAAAGTTTATCCCTAATCAATGTAACTCAACCCAATCTACAGTTAAACAACTGTAACTTTTTTTTTAATCAATTTGGGTCATGGACCCCGTTTTATTAAAAATCAGCAAAGAATAGGCTCTTAAAGAGCAATATACATGTGAGTCCAATACAAGGAAATAAAATAACCCGGTCCAGACAGCATTTATATGCCCTAGACCCTAGAATTTAAAACAACTGTAACTAGTTTTAAGGATAGATTTTTTTTTTCCTTTTGAGAATGGTAACAAAAATTCAAGGATTTATTTTAACAATTTTAAAAATATTAGCTCCACATGTAGTTACAATGCTGCCAGTAAGAGCTTGCTCACATTGCTGGTCCCAAACCTAGATAAATGAGGGTTGCAGTAGGTCAGCAAGTAGCATAAAACTAGCAACTTTCATGATGAAGTCTCACAATACAAATATCATAGGGATGTGCACAAGTTACACTAATACCAACAACTGATATGATGGAAAATAGGCAAGGGGTACCATCACCACGCTACTTGAGTGTGAGGGACTATGAGAAAGGCTCCCCATATCATGAATGGGTATAGGTAAAGAAGTTAGCTATGTCGCGTCAGTTCCCAGATGTGGTACAATTGGCAATGGCTCCCATTATATGGACAGGTGTGTGGGTAAGGATAGTGATGGTTTTGACCAAGTACACGAGGAATATGGATATGTCACAAGAAGATTAAGTGAAAGTTATCCTAGAGTTCACTTTAGCTTATGATTTGGCGGCAGCTAACCCATCTTAAAAAAAGGAATTCTCACCTAATAACATTTAAGAATGGACATAACCTTAGTCAAATAGACCTAATTCTAACTACAGGACAGATAGAATCTCTTATGTAAGATTGTAAGGTTATACAATAAGAATAGCCAACGAACCAACCAACTAGGTTGGTGGCAATGGATGTAAAGAGTTCGGGAACAGTGAGGAAGGAGAAAACTTGCAAGCAATTGGGAATTTGGTGGTAGGCATTAAATTTTTTTTTATTTGCACCGGGTGTCCGAGTCTCTTAGAGCCCCGACTAATCCCGGGGGTGCAGGTGCACAGGCCCTTGGTGGTAGGCATTAAATGCCACTAACTAGTTGGTATTTCAAGATAAACTATGGGAGGAGTATGGGACTTAGAGGGGGACACAAACATCCTGTGAAATAAAATGTCAGGTTGCTTTGAAAAAGCAGCACACCAAGTGCTAGGTGTGTATAAAGATGTAGGACCTCGACCACAAGAATCTCGGTGGTGAAATGAGGAGGTGCAAAGAGTTACTCCCTCCGTCCCATTTTATGTGGCACCATTTGACTTAGCACGATGTTTAAGAGAAGAGGAAAGACTTTTAAAACTTGTGGTCTAAAATCATCCGTAGATATTTGTGTCGTTTAAAATAATTTCATTAAGGGTAAAAGAAAATTTTTAAAATTAAATTGTTTCTACTTCTAGTAAGCTGACATTCTTTTTGGGGTGGACTAAAAAGGAAAGGAGTGCCACACAAAATGGGACGGAGGAACTATTAGACCTAAAAGTGTGCTATAAGAAGTTAGCTAAAGCAGAAAATGGAAAAGCCTTAGGGGAAGCCCTCAAAGTTTGTACCAAAAACTATGGACAAGAGAAAGGGAGAAAGAAATATATAAGGTAGCATGACACAGAGAGAAGAGGAGGCCTTAAATCATGTAAAGTATATTAGGATGATTCCCAACAACTGGTTACTGAAGATAACAAAATAAAGAGGCTATTTTTATCAATTATCCAACTCAAATCATGAGACAGACCTTCTGGATCTCCAAACATCCATGCACAATAGGAACCAGTGTTGCCAAAGGCGCGCTTAAGTCCTGAAACGAGGCTCAAAAAGTATTGAGCGCTTTGCCTCGCTTCATGTGCGCTTCAGTGTCGTCATCGAGGTTCGAAGGCTATTTTTCCTTGCCAATGAACCTCTTCTGAAGAGACAACACTAAAGATTTGATTTTTCTCTTTATAGTAATTATTTTTCAATTTCTTTGTTCATATACTTGACATTCATGCTTATAAACTATTAGTCTTGGACTAAACATATATATTTGTATTTTTTTATCCCTTTGCACCTTTTTTCATTGAAGCCCACACCTTATTTGCATTTAAAGCCCCAATGGACCTCGGAGTTTTTCTGCTTTATTGCTTTAGGTAACATTGATGGGAACTTTAGCTAAAAATATTAGGATTAGAAAAGCTTGCACCCCAGATAGTATCTTCATGGAGGTCTGGAAGTGTCTTGGAGAGATGAGAGTAGCATAAACCAAGCTATTTAATGTTATATTAATATGTGATAGGATGCCCAATGAGTGGAGAAAGAGTACCCTGAATTCAAATTTATAAAAACAAATGAGACATCAATAGTTATGTGAATTATCGTGGCATAAAACTTATGAGCCTTACAATGAAACTTAGGGGAAAAGTGATAAGAGCGCAGACATAAGGACATTACAAGAATGGCAAAGATCCTGTTTGGATTTACGCATGGTAGCTCTATTACAAAAGCTATATTTTTTGCAAAGGAGATTGCTGGAAGTTTATTGCAAGAGGAAGAGATTTGCACATGGTGTCTCGACCTAAAGAAAAGCATATAATAGAGTATCTAAAAAGTTCCTTAGGTAGGTATTGGAGACCAAAGGAATTCACATTAACTATACAAAAGTCATGAAATGCCATGAAGGACATGGATGAAGGGGATGTCACTAGTGTGAGAATAGTAGTAAGAGATATAAAGGGATTTCTAATAATCATGGGTTTACACTAGGGATCAGTATTTAGTTGTGCTTATTTACCCTTGTGATGGATATGCTAACCAACACAATGCAAGATGAAAACATTGGCGTATACTATTTGTCGACAATATTTTGCTAATATGAAACCCTCCAATGAGGGTGTCAACCAAAAGCTTGAAATATGGAGAATCACTCTAGAGGATGAGGGGTCGTCTGGTTTGATGACAAGTTATGTTGGATTTAGTTATCCTGGTATTATTTCTTATTGACTGTTTGGTTTGTTCTATTAAAAATAATATGCATAGCACAATTTCTAAAAAAAAAGTTGTTTGTTTACAAAATTATCCTCCAGTTTGCAAGGATTTGAGGAATCAGGGGTGTTTATGTCATTTTAATGGTTTTATAACGAGACCAAACAAAGGATAAGGCAGTCCTAAATTTTTATCCCAGAACTATCAATACTTAACCAGCATACAAAATGACCCCAAAGAGCTTTAGGATAAGCAGAAGTAAAACTAAGGCCTAATTTGTTTACACTCATGAATATCTTAATTTTAATCATTCAGATTTCAGTCACTAAGTTTGTTTATTTTCAAGGTCTGAATCTTAATTATTCAAATCTAAATCCTAAAGCATGTTTGTTTTTCTTATTTTATAACTACTTAATGGATTTGAATAAGTTTGAATAATTAAAATCTATAACAAAGTCTTAACATCATTAAGATGTCTATTTAAGAATTTGTACAAAGATGGCAGTCCATCACAACTTCATGTACTTCTATCCACTACCTACAACCACCATTTTAGCCACAACTACCACCACCATCATCAGCCCAACCACAACTACCACTACTGTCAATCATCAAATCAATCGTAGTCACCATTAGCCATCATTTGCAATCCTCACCAAAAACCATTACTACATCCACTAATTACTATCGATAATTATCATCAATAGTCAACTTTATATATCACTAACCACCATCATCATTCACCACCACCATTAACTATCAATATCATTCCACTACTAATTATCAATCACCGCAACCACAAGCAACCACGATTAATCACTACTCTAAACTATTATACCATAAGATACTATCAACAACCACCATCATCAGTCAATACCATCCCAAATGCTCACACATAATCACCATGGTTAGTCATCACCACCATAAATTGTCTTAAAAAGTTTAAATATTTTGTTGATATAATATTATAGATCAATTTAGTATTTTATTTGAATTTTATATTTACTATAAGACAAATTTATACATTGAAATGAGAAAACAAATAGTCTTAGCTATTTAGTATTCAAGTTTTAATGCAACATCTTAACGTTCAGATGTGTATACAAATTCAGACGTCTAAATTTTAATGCAGATCTTAATATTCAAATATCCATTTAGTCCACAATAGCATACCCACTTCCACAAGTGGGGTCTGGGGAAGTAGGATGTAAGCAGATCATACCCTACCTTTAGTAAAGATGTTGTTTTCAATACACCTTAGCTTTTCTAAAACATGGTTGAAAGAAATACAAATTTAAAATAATATTAGAGATAACCAAAGTAAGAGAAACAATTGTAGTAGTAAAATTGAACAATAAGATAATACTCGCATAATAATAGTAATACTAGTAAGGGAATAGGTCGGTGCTCTAGACTAAAACCATGATCTACCACTTGCAAGAGAGAAAATGCTAATCTACTAATTGTCTACCCTAGTCCTACATCCTATCTCTCCTACCTAGGGTCATATCCTTGATAAGTTGAAGATGTGTCATGTCCTCAATAATCACCTCTCCCATTCTTCCTTGAACCAGCTCCCCTCTCCTCAAACCTATCTTCACCAACCTCTTGCACCTCGGGCATTTGTGTGCCTTCTCTTTACATGTCCAAATCATCTCAGTGTTGCTTTCCACATCTTGTCCACCATGGGGGCTACCCCCACCTTGAAGTGAGATCAGACCAGATTGTGGTGCCTAAAATGCAAGCATTTCAAATATTTAGACTTATTTTTCCAGTGAATGAAGATGTTACACGGGGAATCCAGTGTTCTCAAAGGCGATCGCCCTTGTGCCTTTGGCGAACGGCGAGGCGAGGCCTATGCGCCATTTACTATCATGGCGAGGTGCAAATGAAAAAGGCGAGGAAAGGCGACATGTGGGCGGCGAGGCGCAAATGGCGTCGCCTTTTATATTCTTTTAAAAAAAATAGGCATGATTTAATAAAACAGAGCAATATTAGGGTTTACTTGAAATTATTTTACTGCTCTCGCGACTGCTCTTCGCAAACATCTCATCTCACTTCCTCTTCGCGACTGTTGCGGAAATTTTTCAATTATGTCTTCTTCTTCTTTCTTCTTTCGCCTCTGCTTCGCGATTGCTGCTCTTTTTTTCTTCTTCTTCTCTGTTCTTTTGTTGATCTGAAAGTCTCTCTGCAAAGACTCTGTTTTTTTATCCTTTATATTTATTTCTTCACTACTCAATTTAATTTTATACTAATTAATATAGTATTTATTTGTCCATAAATAGTGATTTCAATGGCATCGGAGGCTAGCAAAAAGGACATTGGATGAAATTATGGTATAGAAGGACCAATAAAAGATACAGTTATATGTATGTTTTGTAAAGTCACTTATAATGGTGGTATTACTCGACACAAGCAACATTTGATGGATGGAAATAGAAATGTAAAACAATGTCCAAGTTGTCCGGTGGAAGTTAGGGAAGAAATAAGGATGTATATGGAAAATAAACGGCAAGCCCGGTGCACTAAAGCTTCTGCTATGCGCAGGGCCCGGGAAATATATGGAAAATAAAATCGCGAATAATCCAAAACATCATATGAGGCAGCAAGAAGAACCAGTGATTAATATTTGATTATGATGATGATATGGATGATACGATGAAAGAGGGCCTCCCTCAAAAACTCAAAAGATGTCTTCTAGTAGAAATGCATTAGCCACGGGGCGGAATGTGACGAAAGACCCTCTTAATCTTTATTTTTCACAAAAATCACAACAAAAGGGAGGCTTTGAAAAGGGAACAGGTTTTGATGAAACCAAAAAAATTCTAAGGGAGCGCACGGTTAGTGCTTTTGCATTGTGGATGTATGATGCAGGGCTCCCTTTTAGTTGTGTTAATCACAAAGCATTTGATGGATTTATTGAGGCAGTAGGACAACATTGCCCCGGAATAAAGCCTCCTACCATCCGTGAAGTAAGAGTTACTCCTAAAAAAAGTGAATAAAGTGGACAAAATTGTTGATGAGCATAAAGTGCAATGGACAAAGTTTGGATGTTCCATTATGATGGACAAATGGACGGCACAAAAATGGCAAAATGATCATTAATCTTTTGGTGAATTCTCCAATCCATAGTGTATTCCTTGGTTCTATTGATGCTAGCAATGAATCTAATGATTTTACCAAATTGTACAACTTATTTGAGAACACTATTAGAAGAATCGGACAAAAAAATGTTGTACAAGTTGTCACTGATAATGCTAGTGAGAATGTTAAAGCGAGAAGAATGATGATGGGTGTGTGTACCCCCACATTTATTGGACTGCATGTGCCACTCACTGCATCAACTTGATGTTTGGTGACATATTCAAGATTAACCCATATGCTTCAGGTAATATCACTCGCCTATACTCTAACTTTCTTCATAGTTAATATTCAATACTTATTAGCTACTAATTACTATAATATTGCTTTAACAGTTTTTAAGAAGACCATCAAGATCAATTCCTACATTAGTCAAAGGTCATTGTTGTTGAACTTGATGAGAAAAGTTACCATGAAAGAAATTTGGTAAAAGCCAAGACAAGATTTGCAACGGCCTACTTAACTTTGAGAGCTATGTACAATCAAAAGAAAATTTTGAAAATACTAGTCATCTCGACCAAATGAACTTCAAGTAGATTTGCAAAGGAAACTTTGGGAAAAGATGTTGGCAACCTTCTTATTTCAACCCACTTTTGGAATGATGTCGTTCGAGCACTTAAAATTTGTGGTCCTTTAACAACGGTGTTTCGTTTGGTGGATGGAGAGAAAAAGTCACCAATAGGCTATATTTATGAAGCAATGGGCAAAGCCAAAGAAACTATTGAGCGAGTCTTTGGTGGAGTTAAGAAGCAATATGAGAAAGTGTTTGAAATCATAGATGCAAGATGGACTGACCAACTCCATCGGCCTTTGCATGTTGTAGGCTATATTTTGAACCCAGGATTGTTTTATAAAGCTCATAACGATGGCACCATACATCAAAATGTGTGGATGGGTTATCATGCATGTGTTGAGAAGATGAAGCCCGACATAATAACACAAGATTTACTAATCGCTGAGCTTCCTAGGTACAAAAATGTTTTGAGGGATTGTTTGGTTGTGGTCAAGCCCAAAGAACCAAAGATACAAGGTCACCGGGTAAGTGAGTTGATTTAATTCTTTATACTATAGCTTTACTTAAGTTATTTGACTTATTTATACTTATTATTAACCTTTAAATTTATTTTTTTATAGTTGAATGGTGATCACTATTTGGTAGTCAAACTCCAAATTTGCAAAAGTTTGCCATGAAAGTGGTAAGTCTAACTTGTAGCTCATCGAGATCTGAGCGAAATTGGAGTGTGTTTGAACACGTAAGAAGAATATTTGATATCCTAATATCCATATTATATTATTATTATTAGTTGTTAGTTAATATCTACTACTTATGTGCAGATTCATTCTAAAAAGAGAAATAGGCTTGCACTATCGCATCTCAATGATCTAGTGTACATTATGTACAATAGGACATTGAAACATCGTTATGGTGCTCGTGACACCATAGATGCAATTGTCTTGGATTATATTGACGAGTAAAATGAATGGTTGGTTGGATGCCCCGAAGATAAAGAAGATGAACTAGTATATGAGGAAGGGTACAGTTGCTACGGAAATTGGAGCTGACGAGAGCATCTATGGTCTTAGGGGAATTCCTTCAAGATCAAGGGCACTTGACAAGAGCAAAGGAGTACAAACTAAATTTTCAAGTTCAAGTAGGACACGGACACTAACTGATGAAGAATCCGAGGAGGAAGAAGATGAGGAGCAATAAAATCACAATGAAATGGATGTTGATCTTCAAGATTTTGATAATCTTGAAGAAGAATAAACTTTTAGAGTTCTAGTATTGTTCGTCAATTGTCTTATGAACTATTGAGTCATCCAAGTTTGACTTTTAGTATCTACTATTAGTTTTTATTTTTTTTAATTGAAATATTTGCTAATATATGTAATTGCTATTGAGATTTTGGATATTTATATGTGCAATTAAATATTTTAAGATTTTGATATAAATTGGCATCTCAATTCAAAAAGGTAAGCGGCTCGCCGCGTGGCGAGGCAGACCCTTGTTGCCTTTCACCGTCCAAAACGCTGAGAAAATCAAAACCAGATGACTAATAATAGAACTACAACTAGGGTATTATGTGATAGAAGGATGACTACCAAAGTGAAAGACAAGTTCTATAAAACAATTATAAGACCAACAATGTTATATGGAAGTGAATGTTGGGCCTCTGTAATCCAACACATCCACAAGATGCTCTTAAGCCTCTAAGGACAGCAATCTTTTATTTAAAAAAGTGTCATAGAAATGTGGATGTTAAGACAAGTGTGCAGTCATAGTCATACAAGACTACACCAACGACATACCCAGTGAAATCTCACAAAGTAGGATTTGGGAAGGGTAGGTGCACACAGACCTTACCACTACCTCATAGAGATAAAGAGGTCATTTCTGAAAGACCCTCAGCTCAAATGTATCCGCCCCAAGTAAAAGAAAAAAACAATAAATATAGAATAACGGCTAAAACAAAGAGCAATATCCATGCTATAAGAAGAAAAGAAAATAAAAGTAGCAGAATAATCAAAGAGTAGTCATACAAGAGTAGATAATTAAAAATGACCACATTCCGAAGAAGTCTCAAATAGCAAAATAATGGATACAATGAAAAAAAGGTCGATTTAGATGATATGGTCAGGTCATGCTTCAACCCCTTGGATAAATCAGTCCGTAGATGTGAAATCATGGTGAGTGAAGGTATTTTAAAGGGACGAGGTACACCTAAATCACTTCGAATGTCGAAGGACCTACAATGTTAGAATTTATGCAAACTTGTGAAAGATAGGGAATAATGCAAAGACAAAGGATATAGGAGATACCTATTAGCTGAGAATTGTTTTACCCATGTTGACTGTTCTACCTTATGCCCTATACTTTTGTAGGAGTCATTTAGCTTCTCATAGATTCATAAGTTGGTACAAAATTTAAAGAACTTGTACTTTTTACGTTATTTTTATCATATTAGAATGTTGATCTGAGAAGAGTTTAACTGAGTAACATGGTTGTTGGGAATTAATAGAGTCGACTCCTACTTGCTTGAAAGTGAGGCATAACTGTTGCAGTAGTATCACATGTAGCTACACCCCCACCCCCCCCCCCCACCCCTTTTTTTTTAGATTGGTATGTAGCTACACTATATTATTCAATTAAAAAAAAGATAAATCAGTTTTATGGATGATCTTGTGAGTCAAGTTATGTACATTCATATATATAGAGGCAGTATCATTATCTAACATCATAATTCATAAGGTACCTAGATCTTAAGCTACGCTATTTTGGATAGGCTTTTCATATTCACACCTTTCACATCCCAAAAGTTAATTGTAAGGGACCTACTTTAATAGCAACTAGTGAAAACAAATCTCCAACTTAATTTAAAAAAGGTCACTATCCATAAACTGATTTCTTTACAGCTGCAACATACCAACAAGAGTTTCTTCTGTTGTTTTCTTTGTGGAAGAATTCCAAGAGCGTCAAGCATCGATTCTTCCAGCTCTGCAAGCATAAAGATTTTTATAAGAGTGGGGCAAAGCATCTGAACGAAAAGAACCACAAACCACTTATATAACCTTTAGTCTGCAATAGTGTAGCCAGCATGCTTAAAGAACCCGAAACTTGAACATCGTCACCAGTAGTAATATAAGAAAGTAAGGCCTCCCTACAGAGCAGAAAATTAGCAGGAAAACAAAGCAATAAGTTTAATGTGTTTTGGCTGCTTGCTCCAAATGTACTGGTTTACAATGTGTTCTACTTATAGGTGTAAGACACAACAAAATAACCAAAGCATTCAACAAGTTCTAAATACAATTTACTGCTAGACCATCCAAATAAGAGTAGAAGATGGAAAGAAATGACAAAGTAAAAGAATGAGAAAAGAAAGACATCTATTTTTCATTCCATTCATGCTGAGCTGGTTTAGTGAAAATCATTCAAAACAATGATATTTACAACCCTATAATTGTTGAGTAGAGTAGAGAGAAAAACAGAGAAACATACAGAACAAAATGATCAAGAAATCCTACAGACAAACATGATAATAAGAAGATACGAGATATGATAACAATTACTTATCGAGAAAAGGCTAAATGGTTTTAGGAGAAGTGATGTGGAAAACTAAGATTCGATGACTGAGTAAAGTCAACAGTCTCAGAAGTTCATAGCATTTGACAATCAGACAGGTTACAACTACTTATCAAAAAAAAACTCAAAGAAGTTATTGTTTTAACAATGAAAACCATGACAGGAGGTTCCAAAATCTTGCCAAAAGTCATGACTTAAAGCTTCAAGTGTCCTCGAGGGAAGTTGATAAAGATTCTTCTTAAAGCAGAGTGGTTAATTTTATTCTTCAGTAAATATTATATTCCTTTAATTATCAGTTACTGTTCATCCAAGACAACAATATCTGATTGCGATAAATGTTTTAATGATAGTTCCACCTTAGTGCGGCGTTCGCAAAATTTGGTTTGAGGCATGCAACTAAGAAATTGATAGTTCACCTCCTTTACGCAACTACAAGATGGAATGTGAATTACCTTAATGCAGAATATGTACTCCTACGATCTGGTTGTGAATTGTCATCTTCTGGGTGACTTCTTAAAGAGCTGGATATGTTTGGAATTAACACCCGTAAATTTTGACCATCAGAATCTGATCTGAAGCCACCATTTTCTGAAGCTTGATTTTCATGCGATATATCATGGTTAACCACAAAACCATTCAGTTTAGCTTCAGTCCTTGGGACGAATGTTTCCACATCACAGAAAAGAACGGCAGCAACAATATTCGCCAAATCTTTTATCTTGACTATGCGCAAGATGCAACAAAGTAAATACAAAGAAGTTGTGGTTCCAATTCCTGCATCCTACATTAAAGAAACATGAAAGATAATAATCAGACACACATCAGCCACAAAAGACTATCAGGAGACAAAGTTCCAGCAACCAGCATACAGTGAAACATCAAATCCTGAGGGAGGAAACAAAATCCCAAGAAAAACTAGATACATGGACCCTTGTATCTAGTTTTACTAATGGAAACAGAAAAAAAGGGCTAAGGCAAAAGTATCAATGTTGAAGAGTCGCATTGTCCCCCATTATCAAAAAGAATTTCCAGGTGCCTAGTCCATGAAGAGAATCAGGATCTCATGTGAGGGAGCGCATTGAAGACATAAATAAATGAGATGGTCATACACTTCAATATGGTACCATAGCACACTGTTATCTACATAATTATATATAAAGGGCCAAGCACGTTGAAATTCTTTTGATAATAGGTGACGGTAAGACTCGAAACCAAAAACCTCTGCCTATATTGATAAATGAAATGTGTCACTATCTCATATAAAATTCTTCTTTTTTAATACGGTAAACCGCAACCATCCATATCGCCTGTCTAGGATCTCAACAGTGGACCTTTACCTAGGGGCATCACTTTGCTCACTTTGATGACTTGATCCCTATCTTATGATCGGAGAAGCATCCCACTAGGCCAAAAAGGTTAATTTAGAGGCCTGTTATAGTAAAGGCAAGGACATTATGTAAACTTTCTAAATGTTAGGGCTTCTACCTTTTTCACTGCATATGTAAAGAAAGAAAGAGACGGGTTTAGATCATTACACTATCTTTAACTACTTCCATCCTTAAAGAAGGAAGTATTGATGGAAATATCAGCACCTTCAACATGAGGTCTGTTATTAGCCTCCCAATGTCTGGAATCCCTGCTGAAATAACATCACTAAAGTAATAGAGGTTATCCTCAATCTCATCAACAGAGGAAAAGATAGAACCACTGGTATCTGGACCCGCACACCTGCATCATAAATCACATGTCACATAGCAACAGGTGGTACATAACCAGTTTCAAGGACAACATAAAAATAAGAAACTACTTACTTTGAAGCATTAACCAAATTGTCCAAGTTGATGCATTGCTCCCGGAAAAATTTGACCAAGTTTGCAAAATAATCAGCATGAGGATCACTGGCAACAAATTTGTTAACAGCCTCATCGCCAACTGTGAACATGTTGAAGGTCATTTTATACACTAACAAAAACACTGAAAGGAGGGAGAATATAGAGAAATTTAGAAGTATAAAAAAGAAACTCACCATGATAAACATTCAAGGTTAATGCACGTACTGCAGTTCGAATCATGCTTTCTTCATGAAACGCAAAGCGTATTGCCTCAACATAGAGTGGAAATGAGACTACTTCTTCCTATTCAAAGATGTAAACCAAATGAAATGCAAAGGCTGAGAAACTACAACAGATAAAAAGAATGGGATGGATGTTTTTTGAAAAAGAAGATATATGAAAATGATTGAATTCCAAGTTCAATACAGATTTGTAGAATATATCAAACTAATGGTTTTAGGAGTTACGCGGAGGGGTAGAGGTAGACTGAAAAAATATTGGGGGCGGTGATTAGACAGGATATGGCGAAACTCCAAATCACCGAGGACATGACCTTAGATAGAAAAAAATGGAGGTCGAGTATTAGGGTAGAAGGTTAATAGGCTAGTAGGGGTAGGATGATGTCTAGCCTTGTGTTATAGTAGGTTAGTAGGATTAGTCGTGTACTCATGTCTTTATATCTTGTGTTGTTATTGTATGTCTCATATTTGTTTCCTTTATTGTATTTATATATTATCACTTGCTTTTCGCTTTAGTTATTTCTCTTCCATATCTAGTATCTTTTGCTTTTGGGGCCTGATACTTTTGAACTGAGAATCTTCCGGAAACAGCCTCTCTATCTCTATGGTTCAAACTCCAGCTTGCAAGCAGCGGAAAATCAAAGATGAAGAGAGACCTCTCCACCACTTCCTTCATCTTAGCTCCCCCCATCAATCAAATTTGACTTTCTCAACTCCTACAGCTCTCAATTTTTAACTAAGGACCTCTAGTTCAGTCACTTATTAACTTCGTTCTTCTAAGGTCCATAAGTAAATTGCAGCACAAAACTCTTTTGGGTCCACAAGTATGTCTGTGAAAGAGCTGCGCTAAGTCAACAAATATTATATTGGTATGCCTAGAATTCAAACAAGCAGCGGCACAGAATTCTCTTGGGTCAACAAGTAGGCTGTGAACTAGCTGAGCTAAGTCAACAGATAGCATGCCTAGAATTCAAACAAACAGCATAGTAACCTTAAAACTTATTAGGAAGTGATTAATAACTTTACAAATTAAACTTACATTATGAGTCTTCACAAGAAGGGAAATGGTGTTTTTGTTCAACTTTCCACTTATTGCCCTTTGTATATGCATGCATCCAGAAAACCAGTGTCAGCAAGAAGCATTTTAACTAAAAATGTATTTCAAAGTAAGGAAATGCCTCTAACGCGGCGAGTTTTAGGAAACACACCTCAGAAAGGATATGTAATAAGACAAAAGTTCTTCATTACGAAAGTCAAAAGAATATGTTATAAGGTGATTAATGTGCTCATTACTAAACATGTAATCTGCAAAATTTGGGGAAAAGTGTCAGACTAACAAAATGTGTAAAGGCAAGACTATTGATTCAGTGCAACACATTTCAACAGTTCACTTACAAATAGAATGCTCATTTTTAAGGTTCTGGATCACAATACTCATTGTCTGCAGCAGCTGAAGCGAAACAATAACAGTTCTACTAATTCTTAATATACGTACAAACTCCCCCATCACCTGCTTCTCCATGAAAAACCTGCAGAAATGCCAACACACTTATAAGGAAAAACAATACGTCAAAGAAAGCTTGTTATGTCTGCCTCAGGCCAAACAATAGTATACATTAAAAGGAGTTCTTGGCAGAGACATACTCAAAATAGGCCACATCATGTTGATCACCATATGTTATCAACTCCGCAATTGATCTTAGTGCCTCAATCACAAAATCCTTCATGGCACAAGAAAAGATTTAAATATATGAAGAATAATCATACCTGATGGCAGGACAGCATAAAATAAATAGTTACAGAAAGCAGAGATAAGGAGGAGAACAGAAAGGTAAAGTAATTACCTTGTTGACCTCATTAACAACTTGAACTTTCATCAGCTGATCAGTCAAAAATCTGCACAACAGGCAAGAATGCAGCTTAAACTAACAATGATCAGGAACTGTTTTAGTAAGATGGACAATAATCTGAGCATCATGTACTTAAATTTTACGGACTACTTTCTTTCCTTTTTTTTATTAAATTGTGGTCCGTAGACTGATTTTATTAATAACTCAAAGTCTGAAAAATCAAAAATGGACTAACGGCCCAAAACAAAATAGCAATAATGAAATAAAATGCCCAGGTACAAAACAACAAACCCAACCCCAAAAAAACAAAAAATGCTATCTTAAGCATTTTCAGAATATTATTTTGATAATGAGAAGATAATCTAACAGTTCTCTCCTTAGGTTCCACGGAACCTGAGAATGTTGCGTGAGGCATGTCGCTGGAACCGCCAACTTAATCTACTTCTTCTTCGGGTGATCTTTATGCTTGTGCCTCCTCTAGTCAATGGTGAACTCTGTTTCTCTGCTTCACATTTCCATGGTTCGAAGTTTATGCTTCCCCTCTTCATCCTAGATCTCTTTATTCCTCCTGTTAATGAAGTTATTTTGTTCCTCTTATCTCCTAATCCAGGTGGTTGGGCTATCTCTTCCCAGGGACAGAACAAGAAGGAGGTTGTCGTCTGGATTCAGCTTGTTTATCCCTGGTATTCCTCCCTCCCCTTCTATATTTTGTGAATCTTCAAGCAAGTTGACTGATACATTAATATTGAGAGGTCCAAGTGAAGTCGATGCATGCTCTCATCAACTCTTTTAGGGTCTGTTTTTGAACTCCAATCTTCCATATATGATGCGACCCAGCAAGCCTTTGTTTTTGGTGAAGTGCGTTTTTCGAAAGCTAGAGTAGAGTAGCTTAGCTAGTGTTTTGGACGGCAAGAGGCGACAAAAGGTGGGTATGCCTCGCAGTGCCGCAAAGCGCTCACCTTTTTGAAGTGTGACGCCAATTCATACCAAAAAAATAAAAATATTTAATTGCAAATATAGATATTCAAAATATCGATATCAATAACATATTAGCAAATATTTCAATTCAAAAACTGAAAATAGATAGTGGATACTAAAAGTCTAGACTTGAATGAGAAAAACACAACAAAAGCCAGAATAGTGAGAAAAAAACAAAGGTAGAAGGAACTCTGAAAGTCTGAAGGAGGAGGAAAAAGAAACACAGGAAGAAAAAATTTGAAGAAGAAAAGAAGAAATATGTATTGGTCAAACTTTAAAATCGCCAAAAAAGTCCAACTGGTCGTTAGAGAAGTCTAGTCAAGTCGACTAGTTGGAGTCGCAATCTAAATCTAAGAGTACAACAGTACAAATTTGGAAAGAAAACTCTAAATTACCTTTTAACTTTTAAAACCCTAAATTGGTCGTCTTTTTTAAAAAAATACAAAAGGCGACGCCTTTCTCACCTCTCGCCTTGGTCGCCTTTTGAAGATCGTCTCGCCACAAAGCTAAAAGACGATGAAGGGTCACCTCGCCTCTCGCCATTGGCGACAAGGCAATCGCCTATCATAACACTAAACCCTAGCTAATTTATACACAGTTGTAATGTCACCTTCCAAGCATACTCTCTTGCTAATATGTTTGTTGTGTATTCTATGCTCTCCTTTGTTTGATGAATTGCAGATGTGACAATTGTAAACTCTAATGATGCTTATATCTGTTAAAATCCTTGGTTGCCTAATCCTTGTTGGTTGATTTTGTGTGTTTTCACCCTTAATGCATGTATTTGTGCTTTGTCTATGTCCAAGATCTTCTTTCCAACGGGGGAAGATCCCGAAATAAATGATATTCCTGTAATTCTTGTTGTCCAATAGTTCTATTAGCAATTGAATCTGCAAGACAATTCCTTACCTCTGAATGTGTGAATGACTTAGGGTGTCTAGATTGTGCATTATGTCCTTTATCTCCTTCACTTCCTTAGCTATTTCCCGAGGTACCTTCCATGCTCTTGTATTTTGTTCTTTAGACTTGGTAAGTATTTTTCTAACCGAAAATTCATCATTCTGTCTTTAGCCATATCGTAGGGCCTCTAGGACTGCCACAGTCGTTGCTTCAATGTTTGTAATGATCCCAATTCCTTTTGCTTGAGCATATACCAAATCACCATATTTGTTCCTCATACATAACCCATATGAGCTCGAACCCCGAATCACCCTTGTTTGCCCCATAAATATTGCACTTGACTCTATCACCTCTTGAAAATCTCCATTTTACGCTACAACAGTATAAGTCAAACCTTTACTTCAGTGTTAAAATGCTCTCAGGCACATATTTTGAGGTTTGACTTTTTTTACAGTAATTTGAATTTGTAGCTATCTTACTCTTTCATTCCGGCAACCATGGTCGGAGTTCTAGCATCGGATAACGATAGTGACAGTATCTACTACAACGCGGGGTACAAGTCGTACAAAATCACCAGGATAACAGTAGAGGAATCTTGGTTTGAATGGACAGAATATAGCAGATATTTAATGAGAAAGGCTAAAAATCAGCAGTAAAGTCCTAAGGTGGTTGGTATCAATATTTATTGAAGCATCTAAAATTAGGGGGAACGTCATTAAAAGATGGAGCTTGAAAGATCATTTCGAGGAATTCTACAGTACACTCAAATACAACGAAAATGGCAGATACGTTAGCTTCATAGCAGTACAGGGGGAAAATAGATCGATCATCATCACGCCGGAGTTCTCAAACAAAGTGGGGTGGAGTAATATTGCTCACAAAATAGCCGACTTTGTTTATGAGGCACCCAGTCCGATTGTGCACCAAAGATTCAAGGGGAGAAAGGAAAATATGTCCTACAAAGATGCTGTTCGCAGTAGCAGATGGACGGCAGAAACCATGGAAGAAACGGAGATACAGACGATAGAGAACCAGGATCCCGCGACAAGGGTCGCATCGATGGGGAAATCAGATCTACTAGCCAGATGCCTAGTTGGTAGATTCCAAAGCCCATGGGGGAAAACCCACCACTGAATGATGTTAGAAGATGGGCATGCAATGCTTGGAAACCCTCAACAGGATTAAATGTTTTCGCCATGAACGATAATTTATTTCTGTTTGAGTTTCCATCAAAAACAGTGGTTGAACATGTCATGTCTAGTAGCTGGTTGTGGAAGAAAACGAAGGTCTCCCTTGAATGGTGGTCTCCCACCACTGGTTGTTGGCTGGAGGAACGGGAAAGGGACTGGGTATGGATACGAGCTATGGGTCTTCCCCTAAACCTTTGGTCCCAGAAAATTTTCGCAGAAATAGGGAGGCAGTGCGGTGGATTCATAGAGACGAAGGAAGAAACCAGCCTGAAAAACCACCTCCATTAAGCCTGTATAAAAGTCAGGGGCGATGGTAAAAAGGTGCCAACAAGGGGAGAAAGGAAAATATGTCCTACAAAGATGTTCGTTCGCAGTAGCAAATGGACGGCAGAAACCATGGAAGAGAGGGAGATACAGACGATAGAGAACCAGGATCCCGCGACAAGGGTCGTATCGATGGGGAAATCAGATCTACTAGCCAGATGCCTAGTTGGTAGATTCCAAAGCCCATTGGGGAAAACCCACCACTGAATGATGTTAGAAGATGGGCATGCAATGCTTGGAAACCCTCAACAAGATTAAATGTTTTCGCCATGAACGATAATTTATTTCTGTTTGAGTTTCCATCAAAAACAATGGTTGAACATGTCATGTCTGGTAGCTGGTTATGGAAGAAAACGAAGGTCTCTCTTGAATGGTGGTCTCCCACCACTGGTTGTTGGCTGGAGGAACTGGAAAGGGACTGGATATGGATACGAGCTATCGGTCTTCCCCTAAACCTTTGGTCCCAGAAAAATTTCGCAGATATAGGGAGGCAGTGCGGTGGATTCATAGAGACGGAGGAAGAAACCAGCCTGAAAAACCACCTCTATTAGTCCCGTATAAAAGTCAGGGGCGATGGTAAAAAGGTGCCAAGGGAGATAAAGATCTCCAGCGAATGCTTCATGTATAATATTCCGATTTGGTGCGAGGTTCCGATGACTGTAAGTACACCGGAGAAGTGGAAAGAGAAGGTCGTATACGATCCTATGGGTAAATGTCCTGTGCCCTTAGGTTTAAAAGAGAAACCAGTGGATCTTTCTGAAGGTCATGTGGGTACCTCAAAAGTAGGTGAGATATTAAATATGGGGACACGTGTATCGAAGCACGTGAATGCACAGAGGGGGAAAGGGCCACTTATGGCCACTTCAGGCCTAATGAGAATAGGCCCAATTCGAAAGGGAGGCCCTTTCAAAATTACAGATCCTTTTCAAGGGGAAGAGGCCCAACGGATAGATCTCATTAATATAGAGATCCAAGCAAACCTCTCTCAAAGCAAGTCCAAGATAGTAACAAAAATGGCGAAAGAGCCGGCAAAAGGGGAAACAAATTCCCAGCCCAGCGAAAGTATGAAGGCGACGACCACTGAGGGGGAGACAACAATCATAAACTCAATGGAAAGACAATTGGTAGAGTCGGATTTGGCCATAATCCAGCAGTCAAATTCAGATTGCATGGTGAGCACGGTGGATGCCATTTCTCTCAAAATTCACCATCCAAATGAGATTCAGGAAGATCCACTATGTCCAGTAACGTGGATCAAACAACACATCCTCAAATTAAGTGCAGAATTTGGTGTGGACTTCAGAGGATGCGAAGAGAAAGCAGAAGAGTTGTTCATGAAGATTGAGAAAAACAAACAAGAAAGTAAGGGAGGTAAATGCACAAGCACTGGGGTAAAAAAGAAAGGATTGAATGAACTGAAGGGATTGGCCCTGGACACAAAGTTCATGAGTTTCGGTACTAGAAGTAGAGGGGGAGACCTGGCCATTGAACAATGATGAAATTGAAGATAATATCATGGAATATTAGGGTTGAACAGCGCAAGGAAGAGGGTAGTAATAATTAAAAATATGCTAAAAAATTGGAAGGCCGATGTGGTATGTCTTCAGGAGACCAAGGTGGAGGGGGAAATTTTGAAGTTGGTGAAGGAAGTTTGGGGGAATAAATGGGTAAATTTTGTCCAGCTGGAAGCTAGTGGTACCAGAGGTGGGGT
>JBCEWC010005699.1:0-24423 GCA_038996855.1 Solanum aculeatissimum
AAGAATTCCTCCTCTTCTTCTATTTTTGTTCCGTCTTAAATTTATTCTAGTTAATTTTAGATTCAGTTTTATAACACTAAAGATATTTTTTCTTAATTGAAAATGTCATTATCTTATGAAGAGTGTTAGATTAATTATGTCCACCTACTTTCTTATTATATTCATCTATGTTTTCTATTTTATTTTATTTTTGAATAATTATGTAGGCAAAAGATAAGAAACTCTTGACTTTTATCCTATTAAACTTTAGATAATGACCGTCTAAAAAAGTCATAAATAATGCCTAATTATTTTGATGATATGTCTCAAAAAAGAAAATTAAGGTATATTTATTTATTTATCATATAATACGCAGTTTAGTCTGATAATGTAATAATTCATAGTAAGATGAGTAGTTTCATATTGATAAAACACAGAATCAATGTTGGGTATATAAGTGAACGTATCTTACCTACTATTGATGCGTTTTAAAGCCGTGCGGGTCTAGGGCCAAAACGGACAATATCACTAGCGTTTTTTGGTCGTTACTGATGGTATCAAAATCACTCTTGTGTCAGTCTTGTCGATGTGGATTAGATTTCAACTGAATTTAGACAAATCTCGATGAAGCAAGACAAACCTCAGTGCTGAGTCTAGGCGAATCACATACGGTGAAGCAAACCTCAATGAGGACGCAGAGTCCATAGAAAAAGTGTATGTAACAATCTAGCTTAACTCAAAGCGAACAATATTATTAACGGATTAAATCGTTACAGATAAATAAAAGTACGAGACACTAATTTAATATTTAGCAATTCCAGAAATTCTCATCTATCAAAAAATGTAAGATAATTAGGTGTGAAGTATTATTGCACCAATTAATCATTTTCACGATAGTTTGGAATTTTGCATGAAGTATTATTTTAAATAAAAATTATAATAATAATATAATATTCAGACCAAAAGCAATAAATAACACCACAAATTCATGGAAATATGTCCACCAAACCACAAACAAAAATAAAGCAATATTAATGGACTATATTCTACCCAAAAAAGAAAAAATAGCTATGGACAATTTTTATCGTTAAACAAAAGAAACTTATCACTAATTTTATTTACAATAAAAATTAACGATACAAACAACAAAACAATAACAACATATCTAGTAAAATCTTCCAAGTGAGGTCTAAGGAGGATAAAATGTACACAGACCTTATTACTACCTCATAGAGATAGAGAGATTGTTTCTGAAATTAACGAATTTCGTAATTAATTTCAAAATTTTAAATTAATTTTCTTTTTTTGGATATCTAAAGATGAAAATATATTCATAATTGGGGAGGAAAAAAAAGTTTATTTCAATATTTAACGATGGCAAAGTTCATTTAATATAGTGTAAATATATATAACCCCATTAATTTTCTGTCACTTTTAATTGCTTATATATACATCCTCCATTCCCTCTTTTTGGACCACATAAAGAAAAATGGATGAAATTAAAGATAAGCCAAGAAATTCAAAAAAAAGTTCAAGGTGGGGTCCTAAGGAGATATTATATGCTTTCTTCGTTTTAATTTATGAACAGAAATTTGTAGTACGAGAGTCAAAATACGTAACTATCAAATATGAATTTGAGCATGGTTTTTTTTTATTATAAATCAAATTTACATAAAAAGTATTTTAAGTCTGTAATGATCCAAATTTAAGTCACAAATTTGTTCCTTTGAGTCTTAAGCTAAAAATTATCTCAACGTACAGTGAAATTTTGGATTCACTCTAATTTGATCTATGTCTTTTTTCAGTCATCTTGATGTGAAATTCGCCTAAAATATCTAACATAATGAACCTCCTTTCGAGTTCAAGTGCTACCACACTAGCATCCCTTGACTTGTATTGTGACAATTGTCAACATAGCTAATAATTTAAAATATTTAAAACGAGAATGAGAAAATCACAACTAATTAAATAAAAAATGGTTTGATTCCCTAAATAATATAATGCATCAAGTTACTTTGATATTTAAATAAATATTATTTCATGAAATTTATTTGTATAATTAAATCCTAAACTATCACAAGCTAATTATTAATTTTAGTCATTACTCTTTTAGGTCCATATTTTCATAAATGTTTAGTTGGGTAATCAACATCACTAGTTAATATTTCCATTTGGAAGTAAATAAGAAAAAAAAAGGAACAAAGTCTAATTATTCATATGATACTTACAGATCGTGTGGAGGCAAGAAAGAATAAATAATCAAAAGGTGAACTATTATCGAATCTTATTTTTCATTCAGTGTATGATCGATACTCTCTTTGCGGCTTGAAAAATTTGAATCTGTACCTGAAAGTCGAAGGAGTGCTTAAACAAAGATAACTTCATAACAAAGACTCAAAGTTGAAATTTCTGATTAATGATGGATGAGTATTTACTGCTCCGCCACAATTTTCGTACTTTTTTTCAAGTCAAGTTGATCAATATCTACCATATTCTTGGAGATTTAATTAAATTTTTTTTAAAAATAAAGTAGGTGATTGTACTAATCAGGGTAGAGTAAATGGAACTTTCAAGGAACATTCATAATGTATTATTATTATTATTATTATTATTATTATTATTATTTACAATTTGTTAATTATAATTTTAATTATTGGGCCTTGTAGGTCCTAGTTTCTATGACAGTCCAAATTGGTATTTATTAGAATGAAAAGTAATCAAAGTTAATAAAAGTCAACCAAAATAATATCATTCTCAAGTATTATTATTATATAAAATACAAAAACCTTTAGATATTATAATAATTATACATCATTTCCCACCTAGTGGATAAAATTATTCGATATATGTGTTGGTATACAATTTTACAATTGAATATCAAATACTGAATGGTTATTTTTTTTTACAAAAAAAGTGTAGTTCGTGGAAATAGAAAAGAAAGATAGTTAGATTCATAATTGAAACCTCTGCATGTTTTCTCAGTCGAGCACTTGTATGAGACTTGTCTATCGTGATTTACCTCTCATGTATAATTTATGAGCTATTAAACTTGAGTTTACGTTATGCCAGTAAAGAGTAGTAACTGTGGATTCCTTCGTCAACAACACCAACCAATAAATAAAAAATAAATTTTAAAAAGGACCTAAAAAATTGATGATACTTTACATTTAATAGGATTAATGGGCTTAGGCCCATATTTATTGATGCTTCATATCTTCAACTCAAAAGGAAATCTTTGGGCCGAGTGTCCCATACCAAAACTTTACCAAGCTTGTTATCTCTTTTTGGGCCTAAAACATTTGTTTTTGGACAAACCCAAAATAGTTTCTCTTTTTGGAAAAATTACGTGAATAAGTAAACATATATTAGTTAATTGCCTAACATAGTTATAACTTGAATTAATTATGGCTTGCGGCAAACATGTAGTTGTAATTACAGTATGAGTTTTGTATAATTCGCGCGATTATACAAAAACTATGCGCGAATCAAATTGTATAGCGAAATATACAAACACTATGAATTGTATAGAGAATGATACAAACGTTGTGCACAAATTGTATAGCGAAATATAGAAACGCTATATATAAACTGCGAATTGTATAGCAAATTATACAAACGTATACAAATGCTGCAAGAATTATACAGATGTTATTATAACTATAATTACAATATGTAATTACCCAAACTATAGCTATGAAACGTAATTAATGTAATTTTTTGAGAGGCTGTATGCGAAAAATCCTCTTCTCTTTTCCATTTCTGTTTGAGTTTGGCAAATTTACCTTTTTTTCCCCTTTTGGAATTTTACTATATGGTATTATATAAATACATTCAATTAACCACATGTTCTTTTTTACTTGTCAAAATAATGTATTTATAACAAACTAGATTGTTAAAAATCTCTTTTGATACTCTTATATATTCTCCTTACAAAGATGTACTTATAATTATTTTTTAAATTTACAATTTAAATTCATAAAATATATTATCTGCTTTGGCTCAACAACACTTACATATTTGTCCTTTGTGTATGTATTCATTGAGCCTAAAAGCGTTCGTGCTCTTTACACTTGTTTTGGCCTTATAATGTATCATATGCATCCCTTTTTCAAAAGTTTGGTAGTCTAGAAGCTTGTCAGTCCTTCTATCTAATCTGCTCAATCTAATTGGTCTACCTCCTCATCACAAGCATTGTACATTCTACTTATGGACGTATGTAGCCTCTTCGCTGAAGTTTACTCCACTTATGAACATACGTAGTTTTCTGATATCATATTTGTCACGGTCCAATAATATAACATTATCTATCAAAAAAACAAGCGTGTGAATATTAAAAATTACTCAATCAACAAGTAGAAAACATACATTGACATGGCACATCATGTTATGTCTCTTTTATACAATTAAATCATCAAAATTGTAAGTGGTGATCAAATTTGGATTCCGACATGATCCAAGAACAAAGCACAAAAAAGAAAAAATTTGAACCACAACATGTGCTACCTTTTATTTATGTCTAGTGTCTATCTTTTAAATATGTTCATCTCTTTTGTCTTGTTTCTCATTTATCTACCTCTACATTTGTGCTATATATCAAGTTGCTCGAATGGTAAACATTGCTCACATTTAATTTTAAGATTATGATAGTTCAAATATCGAAAAAGACGAGTTTATCTTAATCCGTTACTTCATCATATTATCATTTCTAAAGAATATATAAGTATGAGAATTTGTGCGATGCGTGATTAATCATTTGATATTTTTAATATTTAAATATTTGGCTAATTTAAATTTACGCTGAATAAAGGTAAATCATTTAATTTTAATTCTCATATAAACATATTCTTCATCTTCGATACTCAACCTCCAATTTAGCTAGCGTTTAGTCATAAATTTTGAATATTTATCTTTAAATATCTGTTTGACCATGAAATTTAATCAGATCTTAAAAATGTAATTACTAGTGAAGTTTACTAGATATATTCCAACCATACATATTTTCTAAGTAACCACTAAAAGTGTCAAAAATAATTTCATAATTTAAATTTACGCTGAACAAAGGTAAACCATTTAATTCTCATATAAAAATATTTTTCATCTTCAGTACTCAACCTCCAATTTAACTAGCATTTAATCATAGATTTTGAAAATTTATCTTTAAATATCTATTTGACCATGAAATTTAATCAAAATTTGAAAATGTAATTACTAGTGAAGTTTACTGGATATATTCCAACTATACATATTTTCTAAACACTAAAAGTGTCAAAAACAATTTCATAATTTTTTTATAATTTAGATGATTTTAAGGTAATTAAAGATAATTAATTTATTGACAATCCTCCTATCTTGTCAACTTATATTAGGGGGAAAAAAATATGAAAAAGTGAAAGACATTAGTGGAGAAAGCCAGGCTATAAAGCAACTCATGAAATTATTATTTTTTTCTCTTTTTATTTGTTGTTTTCCCATACAACATGCAATCTTTTCTTTTGTCCAAAAATTAAATAAATTAAATAAAATTAAAAATATATTTTGTTTCTATTGGCTAGTGGTTAACCAACTCAGGACCCATATATTCGACAAAAAGTTCACTCTGATGTGTTAAATTTATATAATTTTATTATATAGTTTTAAATCTTGTATACTATGAAAAAAATAGTTAATTATATTAATTAGCAGATCATTCAAATGATATTTATAGATAGTAATTGTTACAATATATGTAAAGATGATTCGATTTTGTAAAAATTATTTACGTTAATAATGTATATTAATTAAATTCTTTATTCTAGTTTCTATTTTTTAGGAAATAGTTGTAAATTATTATATTATATTATCTATAATAATAGTTTAAGGACTCAATCATTAAAAGGTCAGGGGAATTTGGGTTGTTATGGCTGTACGGTATTTTCCTTTTTTTTAAAAAAAAAAAATAAAAAAAAAAAAATTTAGATAATAAATATAATTGGTATTTATTAGAAGTGCGATCCAACGAAAAAAAGAATTTTAATTCATAAGGCAAAGTTTGAAAAAGGTCATAATTATTTTTAAAAAAAGATCTTTTTTTTCTTTGATTATGTGCCATTCTTTTTAGAAAAAAATATTAGCTAATATAGGTATAATTTGAATTAATTACGATTCGCGACAAACATCTAGCTATAATTACAGTTTGAGTTTTGTATTATTCGCGCGATTATACAAAAATTGTGTACGAATCAAATTGTATAGCCAATTTATTTGTCATGATAAAGCTTGACACAACCCTTAAGAAAATATTAATTGGGAGTGTTGTTTGACTATTATACCCCTTATAAATAATTAAATTTTTATCTATATATGTGTCTCTTAATTCTAGAGTACTTAATGGTAAGAGCAAAGTTAGAAAAAATTAATTAATTCTCTGTTGATTATCCAAATTGACAATTATTCTGAAACAATTATTTTTAATATATATGATAAATAAACTGGGACGGAAGGAGTAATTAATTATCAATTTCAAAGGTAACACAATGTTTAATCCTAGTCATATCAAAGAAACATCTCACATCATGTATGAAAATTTTCCAATAAAACTAGGAATTAATTAATTAGGATAATATTCTTTTGGACAAATTTATAGGTTTTGGACATTTGCATGATTTTAGCCTAGACAACAACTATTTAAATTACAACAAAAAGGGGAGAAAAGTAACATTATTAATAGCCACGTCATAATAATTGTTAGATTCCATTGTCCCCTCTTTTTTTAAAAAAATAATAATATTTTTTTAAAATAAATTATTTTATAACAAATATTCCTTCAAACTTCTCTCTATATAAACTACTACCATTCTTCAAATTATTTCGTTGAGCCTTCGATTATTATTTCTAATAATAATAATCACCAATAATGATCACCTCATACCCCACGGCGGCCGCCACCACCACCGCCACCATCACCACGGTTGATTGCGAGAAACAAGTCCGTTCGTGGCGGCTCCTCCGTTCTCTAGTGGAGTTACTCATTCCGAGTTGTTACTGTACGTTTGTTGAACCTACAGAACGTGTCTTGAGTAAAAAACCTGTTTCATCTTTCAACTACCACCATAGGCAATCATTTACCTCGAACACAACAAATATTACGGGTACTATTTTTGGGTATCGTAAAGGAAAAGTCAATTTTTGTATCCAAACAAACCCTAATTCCTCTACCCCGCTTCTTCTCCTTGAACTCGCGGTTTCTACTTCTACCCTAGCGCGTGAAATGCGTGGAGGGCTACTTAGAATCGCGCTTGAAAGTTCTAATAATTATAACGGTGGTGGAAGTGGAAATGAAAATTCAAATTCAAATTCAAATTCTTTCCTTCTGTCCACGCCTGTATGGACAATGTATTGTAATGGGAAAAAAGTAGGGTTTGCGGTGAAGAAAAAACCTACAAAATCCGATTTACAAGTGTTGAACCAAATGGAAAGTGTAGTTGTTGGTGCTGGCACTATTCATGGTAAAGAAATTAATCGCGACGATGATATAATGTATCTAAGAGGAAAATTTGAAAGGGTTCATGGATCTTCTAACTCCGAGTCATTTCATTTAATCGATCCTGAAGGAAGTATGGGACAACAACAATTGAGTATTTTCTTTCTCCGCTCTTGTTCTACTTGAGCTTGAAGTAACTTTTCACATGATGGTGATATCTGAGTCAGCTTCTTATTTTTTTTATTTTATTTTTTTGCCTCCTAGGTTATGAGTTTTATAATTTGGTGTTGCCATGCAACACCCCATGTGTTTTTCAAGCTATGTTTTTTTGGCATAGTTTTTTTTAATCCCTTAATATAGGGATATTTTTCATGGGGGTGTATGTTGCAATTACCAAAGATGAATATTTGTAAAAATGTAATTAATGGAGGATTATTTTAGTTTATATATTTTCCTTTTTATTTCATTAATGTCATGATTTTTTTTTATTGTTTCACAAAATAGATTAATCAACAATATTTTATGCCATAACTCAAAATTTGGTGGTATTTGTCCATAATAAGTGAAATTAATAATCTTGCTCGGATTCTACAAAAATTATATCACACTCGTATCAGATTCTTGAAAAATAAGGATTCAATATATACTCATCGACATTTTTAAAGAGTTTGAACTTGTGATCGATACTAAGTTAAATTATATTGATCGAATAAAATTCTTTTACATCGTTATTAATGTATACAACAAGATAAATCCAAAAGGAAAAAAAAACAAATGTTGAGTTCTTGGAATAGTGAAAGTTCATGCATGCAGGGTATAGCTTGTTAGTTACCGTAAATATCGTTAAAGATTTTAGTGACTCTACATATAATATTATTAACTCAATTACCGTTAAATATTATTTTAGCGTCACTAAATATCTTTTCTGTTATCGTATCTGATGATAGTATATAAACTTTTACACTATCGATAGACCTATAATAATATATAACTAATAACTATATTTTAGTAGGTGAACTTAATTTTGATAGTGTAAAGTTATTATTACTACAATAATATGTATATTTATTTATTTAAAGATCACTACACAAGAAATTGTCTGATTTTATAGTTGACATATTAAGTTGTGATTATTATGAAAAGAGAATAAAATCTCATTATGCTATGATTAATTACTACAAAATTATTATCCTAAGATCCTTATCATATCTACACATCAAATATATAATCATATTGGCACCTAAATTAAGTAATTCCAATAGTAGAAATAATGTTTTATTGACATAAAATCACAAAAAAGAATATAGACATGTTATAAGAACAAAATGAAGAATAAAGATCAAAGTTTGGATGGCTCATTATTTGAGTAAATTAATTTAGATCTCATATGCATGGATAACGTGTCATTTGTGTCGGAGGGCAGATCACAGAGAAGAACTGACAGACTTTTAAAGTTTTTGAATAAGGATTACGTATGACATCTTAGGTGAATCTCACGTCAGAATGAAAGAGGAAACTCAAGAGTTCTATAAGTTACGTACAAGTTCACATGGTACATGGTATGTGCCGCACACATGGTACAGGTTCACGTGAATAAGGATTACGCATGACATCTTAGGTGAATCTCACATCAGAATGAGAGAGGAAACTCAAGAGTTCTATAAGTTGTGTACAAGTTGACATGATACATGATACGTGCTGCACACATGGTACAAGTTTCACGCGCGATATTTTAGGTGAATTATCTTACATCGCGATGAGAAAGAAAATTGAAAAGTTCTATAAATTATAATACAAGTTCGTGGTATATGATGTACGTTTTTGGACTCGATGATGGCATAGCTCAAAGGACAATTTCACGCGATCATTTCACATGTATGTTATGAATCGCTACATAATTTATATATTTTAATTAGGTGATCTGATCGTGTAAATATTTTTACGACTTTCTCAATGAAAAAAAAAAGAGAGTGAAAGATGTGATAGTGCTTCTTTGATTTGTTTTTTTTTTAATTTATTTATTTTATTTTTTATGAGCTGTTTTGATTCCTGTTGTCTTTAAAATAAATTTTTTAAAAAGAGAGTAAAAAAGCTAGATTTGTCATATAGGAAGAGGGATGCATATGCTAATATTCAATCATTTTGGTCAATAATTTTCTCTTTTTCAAATTGTCTAATTTACTTTTTTTCACATTATTTAATTAGTTATTTTAATAGAATATATATATTAATTGGTTGATAGACACAACACGTACGTTCTTTTTATATTTATTTTTAGGTGAATAAAAGAATATTAGTATATTTATTTGGGAGAATAAAATTGAGGCCAGAAATTAAAGAAGGAAAAGTGACTTGAAAAGATTAAGATATTATATAGTTTTTATAATTATTGGTAAAATATTTTAGAATTTATTTTGAATGCGTTAACAATATATTTCTCATATTTTTGGCAAATGAATATAACAACCTATTCTATGTAGTCCCACGAGTGAATTCTGAACGTTTGACAAATGAATAAAAATTCTTATAACGTTGAAAGAATTCACGATATCTTTTCTCATATTTGCAAAAAATATTTGGAGCTCAAAGTAGACTATATTCCGCAAAGAATAATTGTTTTACAATTCCATCATTCCGCTAGATTCAAAAGTCTTCTTTGGCTCTTCTAATGCAGAAGGGTCCAAATGCATGCCAATCCAAGCAACAATATAACTCTAGATATCATCTTCCTTGGTGAATTACCTACATACATACAAAGACAACTGAAATTACAAAGAAGCTGAATGACGTCCAACATCTACTATATATACATAGTATAATGAACCCCTTCGTCCCTATTTGGCTCTGTCCCTGGCGAAACTTTTGTAAAAATCCATTTAAGACGTATAAATAATTTATTTAAAATCTAGTAAGCTGTGTTTTTCTAAAATCTCGAACTCATAAACTCAAAATACTAGCTCTCCTAGATGCTTAACTTATACATTGAGAAGTAGATGTTTTCGATTAGGCTGAGCCGCGGAGGCAAAGAAGGTTAGTTCTATACCTGGTTGCAGTGGAAGATAATTGTTTCGAATACTCCACTCGAAATCCCAGTGCTTTTTTTCACACTTTAGAGTCCAGTAACACCATCCAAAAGAGGCAGCATTGTATACATCTAACTGAACTCTTCCGAAATCCTGGTAATCGGCTAATGAACCATTAGTCACGTTCCATTCGTTCACCCACTCACCTGCAATAGGTGAAATTCATGTCAAGATATCACAATTTCGGAATGTGGCATTTGAAAAGGTGTTGCGAAAGGACAGAGGATTACCAACAAAGACTAATGGTCCATTGGCGCTATTCAACGCCTGTATTTGAGATTGTCTGTTCTTGTATATAAACTGAACATTCTCCGAAGAGGTCAGTTTATCAAAGTATCTGTCAAAGAGATTGTAGTAGTGCAAATCAACTACTGTGTTTGATGAGCCTATGTTAGCTTGATAAAGTTCTAATGGATCTGCATTTCCGATTCTTTGGCAAAATATCACATAAGCTGTTGGTGAATACTTGCGAACAATTTGGTATCCGTTTTTATAAAAGGGCACCAGAATATCCAGTGAGACATCTGCAGCAGATGGCTCGTTTAGAAGCTCAATTCCCAGCAAGGCAGGATGCACGGCATACCTGTGAATGCTCATGAGTTACACTCATTAAAATATGTGATATACTCAACAATCAGTAAACGAGATGTTAACCATCAAACACAAATAAATTTGAAGAAAATATTGAAAGAAAAAGTTCTGCTAAAGCTGAAATCTGTAGAAGTTGTGAAGGCGGATAGAATACTTATTTAGTTCAGGATAACAGGTGAATGTTATGGACACAAATGGGCAAGGAAGTATGGTTGAGGCGTGTTTGGACATTTAGAAAATCGTGTCATTTGGTTGCTGGAATGGAACCACTAGGAGAGATAAGATTAGAAACGAAGATATATGAGGCAAGGAGAGTAGCCTCAGTGATGGACAAGATGAGGGAAATGAGACTAAAATGGTTTGAGCATGTAAAGACGAGGAGCACACGTGCCCCAGTGAGGAGATGTGAGAGGCTTGCGGTGATGGTCTCAGGAGAGGTAAGAGGTAGACTGAGGAAGAATTGGGAGAACAGTTACTAGAGATGACATGACACATCTTTAGCTCACCGGGGACATTGACCCTACATAGTAAAAGCATGGATTTCAACGATTAGGAAAGAGAGTTAGTAGGTAGTCGGCAATGTCTCTCTTTTCTATGGGAGAGCATGGTGACGACTTAGAGCACCTTGTGTCTTTTCTACTTATTGGTATCATTATTCTTATACTATGATTATCTTATTCAACTGTACTGCTACCGTTGTTTCTTTTACTTGGGTTGTCTTTGCAACTTTTGTTTTTAGTACGATTCTTTCTACAGTATTTTCACCATAACTTTACTCTTCTATTTGTTAAGAAACCTATTTTTGATAACGTTTTTCTAGAGCTGAGGGTCTATGGGTAACAAGCTCTCTACCGCACACAAAGTAGGGATAAGATTTGGTCGCACTCCACCCTCCCTAAACCCCAAGAATAATAAGTTAGGACATCACTTATTATCATGATCAATGGACACCATATTAAATCTGAAAATTCAAGCAAATACACAAAATCTTGGCAATGACTAAAGCTCACCGCGAAGCAAGGTTGATAGATTTGTAAAGAATTCGTTAAAATTCTACCTGGAAGCTAAAAACTCAATAGCATCCAAAGTTTGTGAGATGTATTCTGGAGATGTCTGCCAGTTTACTGTGCCATCCCTACTAGCACTATGTTCCATCCCATTTTGTGAACCAGGGGCAGCGTGAAGGTCGATAATGCACTTTATGTTATAAGCTCTGCAAATAATAAAAAGAAACTAAGTGGCTGAAAGAAAGGAGGAAATTGTACACGAGTATAATGAAATAGCAGAAATCAAGACCTACTGCGCCCACGAGAATGCATTGTCAAGAGCTTCTACGCTTCCGCCAATAAAAGGAGCAGGAGGATTAGAATCAAAAGCTATCCACCAGCCGACAGGAATCCTCACAGTATTTATTCCGTGTCTGTACAAGAAATCGAAGTCATCTACAGTGATAAAACTATTCCTATGCTTCTGCAACATACAAAAGAGGAGAGAAATACAATGAGCTTGCAGTAGGTTAAAGATCCACTTATCATATTATCAGCAAACAAGTCCTGGTTTTGTCAAATTTAGAAGAATCTCGGTGTCTCACTTACATCCGATAAAATAAGTCAATAAAAAGCAATAAACATGATCTATTTACCTTAAGAACGTCTTTTGCCTTGTTATGCCCATATCCATTAGCAAGCTGGTAATCCCCTTGCAACTTTCCCACAAACGTCATCTCAAACGTGGCTGTATTATCATCCCAACCTGGCGTCCCCGGAAAGTCTGCTGTGAGAACATTATCATTCGAGGCCTAAATGAATAAGTTAGAACACTATTACAGCAGTGTCTAGTAGAAATCTTGACAGAGCTGGTGCACAAGAATACATACTAGCTTTAAAAAAAATAAATCAGAACATCGAAAATCACACTATTTTAACCATCCATAGGAGTTAGGACTACACATCCAACAACAACAATATACCCAGTGTAATCCCCATAAGTGGCGTATGGGGAGGGTGGGGTGTAAGCTGATCTTACCCCTACCTTGGGTAAGATAGAGACGCTATTTCTGCTAAGAGCCTCAGCTCGAGAAAAGTTTTTCAAAACAAGTTCGGAAATATAAAAGTAAAAAACTATGATGAAAAGACTGAACAGGAGAAAAGTATTGACAGCAAAATAGTACAGATAGCCAAAGTAAAAGGAACAATAGCAGAAGTAAAATTGCGGAATATGATAATACTAGCACAATTTTAGTGAAACTGAAAGGAGAGAAAACGCTCAAACGCAACAAATAATATCATAGCTCTGACAACCTAGTGCCTAAACAACATTTTTCCATATTTGCAATCCTTCTATGTACATATTATATAAACCACGAAAAAGATAGAACTTACTTATATCAAACATGCTGATATATTCCACAACAGAAACAGATAGAGAAATAAACAAAAATGAAGATGCATTATCAAGTGGATTCTGCAGTTGCAAGAAGTGCTTCCACCAAACGCAAAAGTAAAAGAAATGAGAATTTACCTGTATATAAGTTCCACTTTTCAGTTTGATGTGAACTCTATTATTGATGTTCCTTTCAAGATAGAATGTTTCTGGATCAGAGGGAGACTCTGCTGTTGCCGTCACACTATCTCCATCACCACTGCATGTCAGAAATTGCCCTTCAGAAGTTCGAAACTGAAATACCGACTCAGAAACCCTCCACAACTGCTAAAAACAAAAGCAAATTAATCAGGTACAATTGCCAGAATCAACAATTTCTACCTCTAAGCCTACTCAATGCTATGGATACTGAGTATCAACAATCACAACAACAACATCATACCCAGTGTAGTCCCACAAAGAGGGCTGGTAAGGATAGAGTGTACACAGACCTTACCTCCACCTCAGAAGTGAGGTAGAGAGGCCATATGCGATAGACCCTTGGCTCAAGACAAAGGAGTAAGACAATTTCTGAAAGATATAAATAAGAAGTATCAATTCAATCATTAAAATTGAAATATGGAGTTTCAACTGAAATCAACTAAAATTTCACTTCTTGCTAATACATTCCCTCCATTGCAATATTGAAACCAAATTGGGAATCTAGCTGGAAGAGGAACAAAATCATGTAGGAGGTCAAATATATGAAACAGAGCTGACACAAGGGAGCCAATACGAAGGAGTTTGGGAGCTACGAAGGAATATTCGAGCTCATATTGGTCATGTGTTGCGAACAGGAATTGAACTCTATGAGATCACATTTTCTATTGTTCCTCACTTGCTCTGTGATAGAGCGGTCAACTATTAACCAACTAGATTGGTCGTAGGTTCGAAACATACTTGGGGATATCTGATTGATTCTCAACAATAACATGTAGTGTAATCCCATAAGTGGAATCTAGAGAATGTAGAGTGTATGCAAATCTTACCCCTACCACATAGATATCAAGAAGTTGATGGACCCTCGGCTTAAAAAAATATTTCAAAGCAGTTTGAAAAGGGGAATACAAAAAAGAAAGCAGTAGCAACAACGAAATAATGCAAGATGGAAAACACTACACGATATACAAAACAAAGATCAGTAATAGCAACGAAATAATGTGATAACTGAAGCACAAACAGACACAAGGGATAATTGATATCGAACAACAAGAAACTACAAGAATGTCGCTAATACTACTGGAAAGAAATTAGGAACAAGTACGACCACCAAGCCTTTCCTGAAAAAAAAGCAAGAGAACACCCAACTACTAACTAACCTTCTATCCTAATCCGCAACCCTCCAAATTGATCCTGAATTCAAGAATTTATAACTTCAGCTAACCACAATTTAGGACATCAAAATGAATAGTGTATTAACAATAAATGATACAATCACCCCAAAGAGACTAAAAGATAGCAATAAGCAATTTGACAATGCATTTCACCTTGAATGTTTCCCAGTCTAATGGATTATTTCTATCCACAGATACATTCATTCCTCCACCATTCTGTGCAGAAATGTACTTTTGCAATGTCACAGATTTTAATTGCACCTGTGTTCCATCCTGCATTGCCAAACTACAATCATCTCCCAAAAAGTTCAAAACTTTTCAATCTAAACAACAATTTAACAAGATTATGAAGGGTTGATTTCTCAGAAAATCACTTAACTAATGCTATCATTATCTCAGAAAGTCACATTTCTTCTTGATTCCAATTTTCTTCAACAAAGAAAGCAACTTTATGAGATAATAACGATTAATTGAGTGACCATATGAGAAATCAACTCATTCTGAAGCATAAAGAGAACATACAAGCATATCTCCATTGGGTATATCATCAAAAAGAGAAGGCTTTATCCATCCCTCTACAACTAACCATCCACCCAAGTTCACTGCTCTTACTTTTGCATTTCCATGTAACCCCTCCACTAAAATTACCAAAAAAAAATAAAAAACTGCATTATCCAGTGTAACAAAATACATTGTTCAGAAACATGAAAAAGAAACAAAACAAGAAAAGACCAAACCTGAATGCCCCACAGAGAAGATAAGCCAACAGCTGAGCAGAAAAACAGAGACCCATTTGGATAAAAGGAGTTCCATGAAGAAAACAGGCAAAAAATCACATCAAAGATGCAAAATCATTGAACCCCAGAAAGTAAAAGAACCTTCTTGCAAAGAAAGAAGAGGAAAAATACTCAGAACCCTTTAAAAATCCATTCTTTTTCAAAGACAGAAAGTGAGAATCTGAGTAATACCTTCCTTTTCACTCAATCAATTCCATAAAAGAGGACCCTTTGAAATTATAGATTTACTTGTATTGCTACACAGTATTTAATTACCACATTTTTAGTTGGATCAGAAAATCTGTATTCAGATAAGGACAAAACCAGAAGTTCTTCTTTTTTTTATAAATAAAAAGCACTGAAACAAATGTACAGCAAAAGAAAAGAACCAATTCTTGTCTAATTTAAATTAGACAAAGGCCAAAAGGTAAGTAAAAAGTGTGACTTTGCTCGGAGATAATGAGGTTCTTGGTTCTTTCGTCAGTGAAAATCTCAAAAATTTAAAAATAAATTTTATCTTTAACATAGTGGAAGTCTATGTAATTTTTTGTAGTTGGATTTGCTCCATGACATTTGAATGAGAATGGATAAGAGAGGCTAGTATAATTGAAAAAATAATTATATTTTTGTGAATAAATTCCAAACGAATATGAAGCGCATAAATATAAATTATACATTAAAATAAATGGCAATTTCAAATTTACTTTATCTACAAACAAGGAAGAACACTAATAAAGTTTGCATCAAAGATAGAAGAACAAGCAAAGAATAAACTTTTAAGGAATTATACTTGGTGGAATTCAATCCTTTTTACCCAAAAGTTCAAATATTTCACTACTTCCCATCATCCTTTAATCAGGGGCGGACCTAGGGAGGGGAGAGACGAAAAATTACACATTATATAGAAGGTGAATTTTCTATGATTTCGTATATATATTAAACTTGAACCTCCTAAAGAATAAACAAAGTCTAGTATAGTGGTAAGTCTCTTTTTAAATGAACCCTTATGCTCGTGGTTGAATCTCACTTAAAACATTATTTTTTAGCTTCTCTTAATTATTCCTTTGAAAATTATATTTTGTTGGTTTATTTGCATATTTATACTTTTATTATATTTCGAACCCCTGAGTTAAAATTCTAGATCCGCCACTGCCTGAAAAATTTGGACCCAAAATAAAAAGGGATAATTAATTTGATCATTTCAATTATCAGAAAAAGTTCATTTGAAGTATAGTCATGTATACTCACCGTATATTTCATGTACAATCAAATTATATTTAACTTTTGAGTGTATCATAGTATGTATTCAGTGTATAACTTATGTATGAGTAATTTATATTATATAGTCAGTGTATACTTTCTATGACTTTTGGCAAGCTATATGTATAGTCACCATATATATATTTTTATAATTTGTGACTATTTTTTATATAAATAAAATATGGTTATATTCGTTGTAAACTAATTTCTTACTTTATTGTATATTTTGAAATAAGCCCAAATAGAAATGATACTTATTGGGCCCAAGTCCAGTAACTAAATATATGGGCTCAAGTATACCCTCCCTAAAAGATCATGTTAGTCCAATAGCAAAGTCATTCCAACACAAAATGAGTTGAGTTAATAAATAAGATTAATTAAACTTAAATATTGTGTAAAAATGGTTGAAGCATTGATCATAGTCTAACTCGCTCAATTTTTACTAAGTTTTAATTTATTCGGTTGTTTTCTTTTAATTTATTTCATTATTTAATTAACTTCTCTACCTCCACGAGGTAGTGGTGAGGTATGCGTACACTCTATCCCTTGTTTTGTAGAATTTCACTGAGCATGTTGTTATTATTATTGTATCTAATTAGCTTTTTTTTAGATTGGTTTAATTGGACGGGTCATACATAGTTAATAAATTGTGGGCCATTCGAATTATGTTTTTATGACCTAAATTATTTTGCGCCCATACATCCGATCCATAAAAGGAAAAGAAGTTTTTTTGTAAAAGGTGTTCGATATGTGATTTGGGATCTGATTAATTTAGATTCACGCCATTGAGACATAAAGTGCTCTTCACCAAAGATGATTTCATCATCCTGATTCGAAGTCAAAACGCGTAATTAAGAATGAAGAAATACATATCTTTCATATGATATTTTATAATAAATCAGAAGAGGAGAATAAAAAACACATTTTATTATTAATAAAATCATACACTTTTACTTTCTCTAAAAATTAATAAGATAAAATCTCCATTAGTAAACTAGTTGATAAATATTCCAAGACAACTTGTTTGAAAAATAATTAACTTGACCATAGACAATTAATTAACTAGACAATAATTTAACAAAAAATTAAAAATTAAAAATGAAGATACATTTCACCTCTTCTCACCTTTCTTTTTCAAACTCTCAAGACAAAACATTGGTGACAAATTTTAATTAAAAAATTGTTTTACATGAAATTTTATATTTTAGTAATTCATCAAATTTATATTTAATCATAATTTGATGTGATATCACCTTGTCAAATTAAATTAAATTTTTTATTTTTGGAGTGCTTTTTCCGTACTACGCAACCTTGTCAAGTTTATATTTGTACATATTTAATGAACTTTTTAACATAAATATTCTATTTAAACAAAAAAATTTGCGTTCATCAAATTCATATTTAGGCTTCTATCTCTGCTCCCGACAGTAATATGTACATAATAATACAAGTCAACTTAATATTTCAAACTCATTTTCAACTTAATAATGTTGTAAGGTCATTCGACAAAAATAATTATTGAAAAAAAGTTATTCGCTATATAGACATGTATAGTCAGTGTATATTTTATGTATAGTCAAGCTATATTCAGTTTTTGAGTGTATCATAATATATATTTAGTATATAACTCATGTATAAGAAATTTATATTGTATAGCTGATGTATACTTTCTATGACTTTTGACAAGTTATATTGTATAGTCATGTATAATTTTTTTTAATAATTTTAAACTATTTTTTATGTGTATATATATACACACCAATGATTATGTGTCCTACTTAATAAAAAATCTAGCAATAAGACAAATACATATCATCATCAAACAAAAGTGTTGAAGAAAATAGAGAAAAGTACCTACAAAAAATTTGATCTAATAATTTATTTAATATTGAGAAAATTACTTGAAAGCTCCATTTTAAATTCTATTTAGAATATTATTCTTTATTAAAATTCTTTTATTGCAAATTGGAGACAAGTGGGGAGACACACTTGTATATAAAGCTAAACATAAATGTTCAATCACTTTTAGTTTATAATAATAATAATTATTATTATTTTATGCATGCATGCATTTACTCGTTTTCTTTCAATTCTATTGAGACAATTAAACATTTATGTTATTTAGTGTCACAATAATAACACACTCAGTATAGTTTTATAATAGGATATAAAAAAGATAACATATATATATATATAGTTTATTTTCACTTGTGCTGATAGTTCAGTGGTAAAATCAAAAATTTTATTAAGAATATCCAAAATTTAAAACACACACACATATATATGAAAAATAACTTTTGACCGATATATTTTGTAGAATTTTCTATATAAATAATATGATTTTTCAATAAAGGTTATTCGGTTGACCATCCTGAGACTACGCCACTGTTGATAG
This sequence comes from Solanum aculeatissimum, assembly GCA_038996855.1. Classification (NCBI taxonomy): domain Eukaryota; kingdom Viridiplantae; phylum Streptophyta; class Magnoliopsida; order Solanales; family Solanaceae; genus Solanum; species Solanum aculeatissimum. Next base: position 19,299 of record JBCEWC010005699.1, read on the forward strand.
AAATTAAAAACTATTTTTTATTGACTCTAGGTTGAAAGAGAGAATTTATATCAATACATTTAAATAAAGGATAATATCAAATATATACAATAAGCTAACTAATTTATAACAAATATAGTCATGTTTTATTTACATAAAAAAATAATCACAAATCATAAAAATATACAATGACTATATAATATAGTTTATCAAAGGTATACAAAGTATACACTGACTATATACATTATGATAGACCCAAAAATTGAATATAACTGCATTATACATAAAATATACTCTGATTCTATATACCTATACAACAAATGACCTTTTTTGATAATCAGTTTAATCGAATGATCATCTATTACAATCATTCTTTTAAATTATGTTATTTCTGCTAGTGATGATGATAAAATTATTTCTGATTGATTTTCGACCGAATAAGAAAATTTATACTAAGGATGTAAAATATATATTTAAATATATGTTACAACAAATACTTTTATAAGGAAAAGACATATACAAAACATCCAAATAGTTCAATTAGTACTTGAAGTGACAATCTTATTCTATTAACCGTTAATTTCATAAACTTTTCTATATTAATTTTAGGTTTTAATTTATTATATTAATTTTTCTTGTACTTTATGATATTATTATTAGCTTTTTTTTAAAAAACAATTCTTTTAATATATTTATTTTCACTATATAAATATAATTTAATTAATTTTCCCTCGATAATATTAAACTTTTATGAGTAATTACTTTTTTGAAAATACGTGCAACTTGGCAGAAGTTTTTTTTTGGTAATCAGAAAATATTGTTTTATAAATATTTATATATAATCTTGATAAATATTACTAGGTGGGGTTGGGGACTGAATATACAGAGACGGAATCAAAATTTAAAGCTTATAGCTTGATTTTGTTTAAATTATTGAATTCTAAATTAATTTGTAAAAAATTACTTAAGTAGTATTCCATTCGTCCCACTTTAGTTATCACATTTTCTATATTTAGAATCAAACTATATATGTTTTGACGAACATTTTACGATAGATTTTTCATCATATTGATATAAAAAAAAGTTGTAATCAATAATACTTTTCTTACAGTTTTTTGAATATCTAAATTTTTATTTTAAAATATCAAATTAATTTAAGGAGAAATTACATATATATAAAAAAAAATAAAAAAAATTACAAAACAAGTAGCCCATGTTTTATTTACATAAAAAATAACCTCAAATCAGCGAAACTATACAATATAGTTATAGAAAAGTATACACTGCTATACAATGTATATTACTTATACATGAGTTATACACTAAACATACATTATGATATACAAATATACACTGACTATACATGCCTATACAGCGAGGTTTGAATGCCCAAAATTGTAACAAATAGCCAAAAGTCAGTCAGATGACTACTTTTCGTAATTAAAAAAAGTGAGCTATTTTTTGTGTAAATAATTTTTCTCAGAGGCTTGTGGGTGTAATTATCCTTTAATTTAATAAAAAAATAGTCAAATTGACTTTCGAAAAAACGTAACGTAACAACTAAAATAAGACAGAAGGAGTATTAAACTATTAATTATGTCATTTGTTAGAGACATTTTGGAAGTTTCTTGAAAGGAATAATAATTAGAATGATTAATGATTGTAGTACGTAATTACTTAACGTAAGAAAGTCTTGGGGATTAATATAATCATCCTTTAATTATAATGATTTAATTTGGCATCAAATCTCTTAAACTATAATTAATTTTGATACCTTCAAATTGTTGCCAGTTAAGCTAGTTTTATTTTTTTTTATCATCAAATTGTTGTTTTTTTTAATTAAAAATGTTCATTAATAGTACTATGTGGGGTCATTAAGGGCACATCTCGTACGTTGTTAATTTTGGTTTTGTTTAATTAATTAAGAGGGTTTAATTAAACCCCAATAGTATTAACTAGTTTAGTTAGTCAATTTAATTTGTTGTTAAACCTCTATTAACTAGTTAATTAATCTTGTTCTGGAACCAGCTAGGCATATGGTACACAAGAGACAAAAGAGAGGTATTTTCCCTTTATTGCAAGGCATTTTTAGGATTTTAAGTCAGCGGATAAAGCATCGAATCTTTGAAAAATATAAAATTGAAAAATTATAATAAATTTTTGAAGTGTTTGAAAGTGAATTCTCGCGTATCATGAGTTTGACTTGTACGCTAAATTCCTTTCTAGAGCTATCTTTTTAGAAGATGATAAGGTCAAAACTATGTATTAATTGTTAAGTTTAATTAGAGGTTGTAATCTCATTGTTAATCTTTGTAAAAACTCACATAATTAGTGAAGTTTGTTTTAATTAAGATCTAAAAATGCAAGGGAAAAGTTAAAATGTTCGTAATGAAGTGAGTTTAGATTTAACTGATAAAGCGTCTTTTGAGTTTTAAGTTAAATCTCAATGGGTTAAAATTATAGGTGTCAAAGTTTCGATTTGAGTGAAGAACGCTTTATTGCTAGTTGGATCTACTTCATTATAAGTGATATTAAAATCGATACTTTTTTTAGTATAGTAATGGAACAAACCTCGTAAAAGATGTTGAATCCCTTATAGCATGCAAACATAAAGCTCTCGAATGATTGACGATTGAACTCGAAAGGGTATTCACGATGAAACTTGTCATAGCTAGGTAAATTCTATATTGGAGCGAGAGGAAAAAGTTGGGGACCATAAAATTAGAGTGGCGAATTCAGAATTCAACTGTTATATGTCTTTTATGTATAAGGCGATAAAATTGAGACAAAATTCGAGATCCCTAAATTATGCTAAAACAAATAATATCTTATACCAGACAATACGTTAACAGTTAGACCTAATCACACGACCCAAGTTGTTGCTATATGAAATGCCTCTTCCACATTTGCCATAATTAAGGACCGTTAACAATCATCAAACAGATAAATAATTTGAACAATTATAAACTTCGACCCAACTTTTTATCAATATCCAACAACAAAAAATCTAATAAAATTCACAAATAGGTTTCAGGGAGAGTAAAGTGTACGTAGTACGTACACAGACCTTACCTCGTAGAGACAGATAAATTATTTTTCAGAGACACTCAATAATTTATCAATATTCAATCATCATAATTTTTTTTTGGTAATAACAATTATCATAATAATTAATTAAAACATTGACTATTGTTTTGGTTTATTCATTTTTTTTTTAAAAAAAAAGAATAATTTAGCAATTATCTTCCTAATTATTACTTGTGAAAGGATTCTTTATCTCATATTCTAAGTTGCAAATCTATTAATTTGGTAATATAATCCAAAATAAAAAATATGATTAGTCCACGGTCTAATTACTGACTAAGATATAGATATACAAAATCTTTGAAATAAACTTTATATTAAAATCCTAATATTCCTCTTAATGTCTAATTTAAAAATAATATATATACACCAAAATTTTAATTTAATAATTAATATGTGGTCCTTCAATATAATTGATCCTTCTCCAAATCAACAGGAATTAGTGCTGTAATTTGGTCCACACGTACACAGTTAATCATTTTAATTTATTTTAAGACTCAATTAGTTTATTATCTATAAGGTAAATAATTAAACAAATTTTAAAAATATAGTTGTGGGAAAGAAGTGGAGGTTTAATACTTGAGAATTAATTAAGGTGCATTGCAAGGTACTAGTAATATGATGTGATATTGTTTAGTGTGCGTAAAATTCGTATAATCTATTTTATGCGTCTCATGATTATATTAAGAGTATCATTACATCTTTCGTGGGGTGTTTGGTATGAAGGAAAATGTTTTAATTTCATAATGTATTTATTTTTGTGGAAAATGTATGTTAAAAAAGTGTTTTTCATACTTATTTTCTTGTATTTGATACACAAATAGAAAATATGAATTAAAAAATATTTATGTATAATTTAGATAAACGCTACGAGAGTTGACAAGGGTCAGAGTGTAAAGATAATTGGATATACGGGGCTATTGGGGGGGGGGGGGTAAGGATAAGGGTTGATTGTGTGTGTGTTTTTTTCATCTGGTGTCTGGTACCTACATTGGAGCCCGAATAAATTTGAATTCGCGCCGAGTGTCCCACATTGGGGGGTAAAGCACTCCCTAACAAAATCGACTCCGTACCCAAGGGTACTCGAACCCGAGACCTCTGATTAAGGATGGAGTACTCCACCACAATATTTGTTGAGTATGGATAACACTTGTGAAACTTCTTTTTCTTACTCAGAAAATTATTTTCCACATTTTAAAAATATTTATTATTCTAAAATTTCAAAAATACCAAACACAAAATTTTATTTGCACATCAACAATCTCCTCGTCAAACTAAATTTCACATAAATATCATCTAATAGCTAGGCTTATCCAGAAATTAACCATTAATCTTGTAGCCCATCACCAACTCCATCTACTTCTTTTTTGTGTATCTACCTAAAGCTACGAGTAACGATAGTAAAAGACAAAAATAAAGATACTAATTAAAGTCGAACTTCACATAATGTATACTCGTCTCATGAAACTATCTACTCTAATACCAATAATTTAGATTAAAACAATCTAAATATACTCTTAATATACAATGTGATATATTCTACTTTGAGCCAAGGTCGTCTCACCGCATTTCCACAAGACCTCATACATTATATCAACACTTTTTCTTAATTTCTTTTTTATTACTATCATGAGATCAACTTTATTCAGATACCCAACATATATATACCTACAATACAAGAGATAAAAACATTTTGTCAATTTCTCAATCGATATCTGATATTTGTATTGAAGATCGATTAAATTTAAATTTCATATCAAAATTCTCATATATACACTATTTTTTTTCTTCTTTTTGGTAGGGGAAGTCACATGAAATTGCTCCTACTAAACAGTATCCACACTGACTCAAATCTGTGAACACTTTTTCCAGTCAAAGCTAATAAAAAGATTCACCATGCATGTCATATTCATAACAAATAAAATGTTATCAACCAAATAAAGACAAAACAATATATCAAAATATGTAAAAAGAAAATATTCTCAAGCATCTTTTCTCTTACATAATAAAGGAAGAAAGTGTGTAATTTGGGGGGGGGGGGGGGGGAGGGGGGGGGGGGTTT